>OX388316.1:27167852-27310258 GCA_947579605.1 Athripsodes cinereus
AATATCGCTTTCACACTTCCCATCTCTCGTGAACAAACTACCTAAGTACACACATTCGTCAACTTGCTGTAACACTTCGTTGTCAATCATTACCTGGCATACTGTTCTCTCACTTCCTCTTTCAAACACCATGATTTTTGTCTTTTTTGCATTCATTCTCAATCCATTAATCGCACAATTTTCATACACACACGTCATCATTCGCTGTAGATCACTTTCACTTTCAGCCATCAATACCAAATCATCGGCAAACATTAACGCTCTTACATTCATCCCATTCATATCAACACCTACATTCAGTTCTTTCAATGGACGAATACAATGATCAATGTATAGGTTAAAAAGCCATGGCGACATCACGCACCCTTGTTTTACTCCTTTTGTCAATGTGAACCAATCCGACAGGTTATTGTTCACTCTAACACACGCAGAACTTCCTGTATATAGGGACGCAATGGCGCGAATTAGCCGACTACCCACCCCACACATTGATAGTACTTGCCACATTTTCTCACGATCTACTCTATCATAAGCCTTTTCTAGATCAACAAACGCACAGAAAAGCTTCTGGTGTTTCTCCAGGAGCTTCTCTGTCACCATTCGCAAGGAGAAGATCTGGTCCACACACCCTCTACCACTCTGAAAGGCACCTTGCACATCCCATACATTCGTCTCAGTCACTTTTCGAACTCTTTCAATCAATATTCTTGCATACAGTTTCCCCACCGAGCTCAGCAGACTAATAGCCCGATAACTCCCGCATTCTAGTCTTGACCCCTTTCCTTTGTATAGAGGGCATATCACAGCTTTTCGCCAGTCTTCTGGCGTGCAACCTTCCCTCCAACACTGGTTAAAGAGTGCATGACACCATTCGAGAGTCCTCAGCCCACTCAAACTGATGAATTCCGTAGAGATCATATCATATCCAACCGCTTTGCCATTCTTTGCTTTCTTCAATGCATTCTTAATCTCATCCATAGTTATTTCTTCATCCCTTGTTTCATTCGCGTTTTCCCTTTCACTGTTCTGGCTTGGACATTCACCTCCACTTTCAAACAGCTCCTCAAAATATTCTTTCCATCTATTCACAACGTCAACACCATTCATCAACATACATCCCTCTTTATTTCTAATCGCATTCATACTATTCACCTCATTGTTGCTTCTTTTACGCTTAACTTCTTTCCAAAATATTTTCATATTTTCTTTCACATTATCAGACAATTTCTTACACTCTGCTTCATCTACTAATTTCTTTTTTTCCTTTATCAGTTCCTTTACAGCTTTCTTACATTCCTTGTATACTTCTCTAGCACTGCAGATCAATTTTTCCTTGATCTAGATTACGTGAGGCTAGCACACCCTTCCATGCATTCTTCTTTTTCATAACTGCGTCTAGTTTTTGTATTTAGTCGGTAATTGGTAGATAAATTATCGGGTAATATTGTTGAAGAAAACCTAGGAGTTTTGGAAATACTTCAAATTCCTATACCATTTTGAAAATTCGGCGACGGGGGGGTAGAAATTCAAGCGAGTAACTTTTTTTAGTAGTCGGTATAAAAATACCCGAAAAGTAAACAACAGACGGTACAAATACCCGGTAAAAAGGTACTGTGATAAAATATTGTTTAACAAAACCGAGGAGTTCTTGAAATACTTCAAATTCCTATACCATTTTAAGAATTTAGTAGTTTTTGATATCCCCATTTAGTAGTTTTTGAAAATAAAATCTGGTCACACTGTATATAATAATATACATTATTATACTATAATATTGCATGCCAGCTTACCAGCTGTCAATTTCTGAAAGGTTGGAACTTGTGTCGGTGTGAATGTGAGGTAGTGCGGTGCATTCGTAATATTGTTATCATATCACATGAACTAGAAGTCATATAATACAACGTGTTGAGTGGGTGCCATCAAAACTAAAGACACGATGACATCAAGAAACGTATTAAAGGTTTGTCCAATGCATAGATATACAAAATTGGCAATTCAAAGAAAAAAATCGGTCATGGGGCCGGTCATATTTTGCTTCCAACTGACGTTGGTTGACAAAGTTTTTAAGACAAAACATTGCTAATACTTGAAGGACATCGATGTTAGAACACAAAAATTCCGAAAAATAGTACCGCGCTGCAAGTGTAGTATGTTTATGGTCCAATGGCTGTTTGCATGTATATACATACTTAGTCAGATAACATGAACATAATATCTAAATGCAGATTATTGTATTGGATTATTTTTATGTAGATGTGTGTGTAGTATTTTACTTTGGGAATAAGCTGAAAATAAACAATTTATGTACTATGTATGTACATGTGTAAGTGAGAGTGATTTGTATTGAAAAGAAAGTATGTTGCAGGTCTGCAGGAGGAAGTTCAGCAGTCCTGCTGGCAGTGGGAATGTGATGCTGAGGGAGGTGTTCATAGTGGCTGCTGTTAGAACTCCTATGGGATCCTTTCAGGGTTCTCTGGGAGGCCTGTCTGCCACACAACTTGGAGCTGTTGCAGTTCAGGCAGCATTAGAGCGGGGAAAAGTTCCACCACAGAGTGTACAAGAAGTGTACATGGGTCAAGTGTGTACGGGAGGTGCAGGCCAAGCTCCAGCGAGGCAGGCAGCTCTGTGGGCTGGCATGCCAACCTCCACTGTGTGTACCACTGTGAATAAGGTGTGCGCCTCAGGCATGAAGAGCATCATGTTGGCTGCACAGGCCATACAAACGGGGGCAGCAAATGTGTCACTGGCGGGAGGCATGGAGTCCATGTCCAATGTACCTTACTACATGCGACGAGGTCCCTCACCGTACGGTGGGGTGCACCTTATAGATGGAATTGTCTACGATGGCCTTACAGACGTCTACAACAAAATCCACATGGGCAACTGTGCCGAAAACACAGCTAAGAAACTGAATATCAGCAGGCAAGAGCAAGATGAGTACGCTGTTCAGAGTTACAAAAGAAGTGCTGAGGCATACAAGAATAAAGCTTTTGCTGCCGAACTAGTTCCTGTTGAGATTCCTCAGAAGAAAGGTAAACCTCCAGTAACATTTGTAGAGGATGAGGAGTATAAGAGAGTGGACTTTGACAAGTTCTCCAAGTTGGCCACTGTATTTCAGAAAGAGAATGGTACAGTGACGGCGGGTAACGCATCTACTCTCAATGATGGAGCTGCTGCTCTTATTCTCACCAACTTAGAAGAGGCGTCTAGGCTCAATTGCAAGCCTCTTGCGAGAATAGTGGGCTTCCAAGATGGTGCTTGCGACCCCATTGATTTTCCCATTGCCCCCGCTGTAGCCATCCCTAAGCTTTTGGAGAAAACTGGTGTGAAGAAAGATGATATTGCACTGTGGGAGATCAACGAAGCATTCAGTGCAGTGGTGCTGGCCAATCAGAAGGTGCTGGAGTTAGATGGGAGCAAAGTTAATATACATGGGGGTGCTGTTAGCCTGGGGCATCCTATTGGCATGTCTGGCGCACGTATTGTGACTCATCTTGTGCACGCCCTGGCACCTGGCCAGAAGGGGGTGGCTGCAATCTGCAATGGGGGAGGAGGGGCCTCTACTATTATGATAGAAAAATTGTAAGTTGTCTTCCAAGGATTCCATATTTTTCCACTTATATTCAGTATACATGTAACTGCAGTGTAGCTCTGATCAGTCATATATTTTTATAAGATATTTGTTTATTATATGTGTTTGTGTTGTCTCTTCTGATAACATAATAACTGATAAGGGTTCCTCACTACAGCACACTATTTGTATGACTGGGTGAGTAGGTGCTGTCACTGTCAGTAATATTATCTGGTAACATGTTAGTTGCTATGTGAGATGCCCGCCTCATCTAATTACCTCATGTGGCAATAATATTATTTAATAAGTGTTAACTTTTTGTATAGGTATAATATGTATTAAGTATATTTTGAATAATGTTATATTTTATATTAAACATGTTGACAAGTGAATTTTTTGAAATTGTATTTAATCTGTTTCACCTGTCCTTGTTAGGATTTATAATTCTCTTTTGTTGTGCTATGTTCTATATAATATATATGTACTCTGCCTTAAATTAAAAGACCATTTATAAACTGACAACAGAAAAGTGAGAATTCTTCTATTCAGGGTACTTCACTTCATGTGTTTTGGATAATATTATATTTTTAAAAAAGACAAACTTAATTCATATATTTATTTTATTAGATGGGATGTGTTATGCACTGCAAAAGTAGTTTGAGAGGACGTATAATATAATATAAATAAAACAATAAAATTGCATGGCCAAAAAGCGGAATTGATGCAAAACAAGGAGTGTTTTAGCAGACTTAAATTAATATTAATGGATAGTTTTTTTGTTGATTTTTATAATTTCATATTCATATTGTACAGAATCTGTTATTACCATTCATGTTTATACTGTATTATGTAGATTGTTATGTGATACATAGTATGTACGTATATGATATGTTATAGAGCATGTGTGTGTGAGAGGGTTTGTGTGTGCGTGTGCATACATCTGTGTGGTGTATCTAAGTGCTGCATAGAGAAGATATAATGAATGGTTTGCAGGCGCTCCCCAGGTCCAGGTGTAGGCTCCAGGCAGGTTCCCGTGTTGACTGTGTACGGCCACTCCGAGTGTAGCCTGTGTCATCAGGCAGAGGAGCAGCTGCGTCCCTTGTTGCACTCCAAAAGGATCCTCCTGCAGATGGAGGACATCACTCAGGGAAACAATACACCCTTATTTCCTCTCTACAAACATCATGTGCCTGTATTCTTTTTAGACGGGGAATATCTGTGCAAACATTTTGTGGACATACCACTTTTGGAATCAAAACTAAAACAGAAACTTACATAATATTATTAGTTGAACTCTTGTCCTTCATTTGTATAATTTTATAACTCAGTAAAGGTACCTACCTACCTACTGTAACTTGCTAGGGACAGAGGCATTATGCGTGCTTACATAATTTTTGATAAAATTTCAATTGATTGGTTCATCACATAAAACTATTGTAGTCTATGAATATTGTTGTTATACGCTGCAATGTTGATTCTCTTATAAAAAAGAACGATTATCTTAAATTCACCTGTATTGCTTATGAGGATAGTGACATAAAATATTTCTGTAAATAAAAAAATATCGATGATGATATTTGTTTTCATTCTGAAAAAATGATGCGAAAATGAGAAATTGTCAATTTTAGACTTGTAAATTTGAAGCAAAATTTAGTATTTTTTTCTATAGATATCGATGATCAAAAATATTTTTTAAACTAAAGAATTTTGTACCTACCTACTTAAAATATGTATTTTTTTTAAATTACCTCAATTTGTTAATAAGTAAAAAAGATACAATAATTTTTCTAAAGATCAATTTTCATTAAAAAATCACCCACGGCACGTTAGAAAAATGGCCGCCAAAAAAAAAAAATCCGAGAGTTAAAAATTATAATACTTGTTTGAAATTCTCAACATTTCAGGCAATTAATAGTCAAGATATTAAAAAAAAATCTAAGATATTGAGCAACATGGTCTGGTTGTTTTGAAAAGGAATTAGCCCATAACATCTTCATCCTGGTTTGATTAAAGAAACGTTAAATGTACCAAAATTATGTTAAATTTAGAACCTGAATAGGCAAATCGGGGAACAGAGATGTGTAGGTATTTATTATTTCTTCTTGTGCCATGTCAGGTCTCCCGCTGTCGTTGATCACATAGGCGAATGTCTCCTCTCCCGCGAGTCCAAAAGGCTCCTTCATTCTTCGAACACCTGTCCAATCTGGATGTTCGTCTTCTTCTAACACCCCTTCTTCCTTCAAGGCTACCCTGAAGGGCTGATGAACTATCTCACATAAATAACTAGGAACTTTGTCAATATCAAAACTTGCTTTGAAAATGATAAATGCCATTGTGGGTAGCCTGAAGGGCTGGATGGCCAAAATACCCCCGTGTGTGGAATCTCTAGCCGAGAGAAGCAAAAATAGTAATAAACAAGTTTTCTTAACTTAGGTTACAAAAGTAAAAAAAAAAGTACGTAAAATATTTACAAGAATTAGGTACATATAATTTGGAGCAAAAGCTGAGTTGAGGTGTCCAGAGACTTCTTCTAGATATCCACCACTTGAAGTGATTTGTGCATCTTTTATTATTTCGTAACAAATAATTTGAACTAATTACCCAGGTCACAGAGTTTAGTTTGAGAAATTAATAATACCTACAGTATATATCTAAACAGCAATAGAACACATTCACTTTGAAGTACCTACAATTCCGGCTCTGAAATACTCTCTTCTGAAAACTCTCCCTCTCTCTCTCTCTCTTTTCTTCTTCTGGTTTCTGAACGTAAAAAAACGCTTCGTTATCTTATGTTTTTTATTTTGGAAAACAGTTGTTACCCCCAAACTTTTTTGCTATATCTATCTCTTGACTCGTTCAGCGAACCATGTAATTAATTTTGATTTCTTATTTCACTCAATCTATTAAAAAAATTACTTAGTAAAATTATTAGCTTTCTGTAAGTCATTATTTAAGTGAAATCTTCTTTAGGCACTTGGGTACTTTTATGATGTGATTTTTTTGTCGGGAAGTAGGCACGGCCTAAGAGTTTCAATGAGATTGTGGATAATATTTTTCGACTTTGTGCTTACACACAGTCTGTAGCCCGGAGGTCTCGTGTCATTAATAATAATAAATATTTATTGACAGAACAGAATACCACAAACTAAATATGATAAATAAAAACAGTGTTGTGTCGAATGGCGGACTTGTTGCAGAGCAACATCTTCCAGCCAATCATCTGAAAGAGAAAAAAAACCATACAAATAAGAATAAGTAAATACTGAAATTCAAAATAAAAGTATAAACAAGAAAATAAGTATATACATAAAATATAGCAAGAGATAAGAATAAATAGTAGGAAAATAAAAAAGTTTATTAAATGCGATATCTGTGCAAAGGAGAAGGGAAGAAATCCTACCTAGGTATAGGTATATTGACCGAAGACAAAAAAAAAACGAATAACGATGTTCGTCGATAGCCTCGAGGTAGAGTCTCGGCCGTGAACAAGGGGTCCGTGGTTCGATACCAGGTGCCGGCAAACTCCCCTTTTCACGACACAAGCTTTTAGTAGCTTACTGTGAAAGGTGTGTAAGGTTGTATATGGGTTTATAACGAAACCCAGATATATCTTTTTTTTTAAATAAAGCTTGATTAGCAGACCATGTGAGGAGGCAAATTGAAAGCGTTCTCTGAGATATACTTGTGAATTTTGATTTGATAACACCTGGAACAGATGTTATCAAATGCAAAATATCAACAGAGTGTGTAAATATTTATTTATTTATTTTATTCCTCTTGCAAATATCTCTTCTCTCTCTGATGTTCTTTCACTTTAATTGAGATCTGTAGTGTGAAATGTGATCAAATTGCTACAAGTTAAAGATGTATCCGATACATACGTTAATATGATTATTTATATAGCGCTGTACTGTGATAATATCTCTTCAAGGGCGCTTTTCATTATGTATTTAGGATTAACATCCATGCCCATTTTAATATTACATTGTATCAATTAAAAATTGTCGCCAGAGAGATAAAAAAAAAACGAAAAAAATCATAAAAAATCAAAAATCGTTCTGAAGACGTTCCAATTTATTAAGAAGTGTAAATGTGAAGTGATTATGTAATAATATTATCATTGATACGGCGCAGCACGGCGGTAGCTACGTCTCCTCCCTAATCACAATACATAAGTACCCTATATTATTACGAAGGTATAACTCTTACTACACATTCTGTGGAGGGACATTTTTATCATCATTATTTACTACGGTTGTTACGAACCACCTGCGGATAATACCTACCTATAACCAGAGATGTGACGTATTTGAAATAAAAGTATTTAAAATACAAATACAAAATACGTATTTGTATTTTGTATTTCAAATACCTTTTTGTAAAAAGTATTTTGTATTTTATTTGAAATACTTTTTTTGAGTATTTTGTATTTTACACAAAATACTTTTACAAAATACCTTATTGTTTGAAACAAAATTCTGCCATTAATTGATATGCGCGTACGCAAGCGTTTTTTGCCAATTTGTTGAATTACAAATACAACGTTTCCATTAGAGTACTCCATGTTTGAGATATACACACATAATAATGATGATTGAACAAATTATACATGACGCCGTTTAATGTTTCATGCCCATCTCAAGGGCGATCTGATTTCTCCTGAATGGTAGCATTTTCAATTTTGTCTGGAGGCAATCTGTTCCAGGCAGATGACGCTGCGACTCTGTTTCTTCTTTCTGCAAATTTAGAGGTATTTGCCCTTTTGAGTTCAACGAGTTTAAGAAGCTGATCACAGCCTTCGCCACACATTTTCGTCAGCGGAACAGCTCAGTGGGTGGTGTGCTGCCTTGTGGACAGTGAGACACAGTTTAAACACCACTATCTCTAGGACTCACAGTTAGTGTAGACTTCTTAGTAGTGAAGTTATGTGGCAGCTCTTATTCTCTCTGTAAATGATCCGGAGGCAACATTAAAAACCATCTGAAGACGATAAGGAAGAGTTTGGAGCAGTCCTGTATATAATATGATGTTACAGTAGTCCATACGATTTCAGATTTGGATTATCCATTCTGATTTATTTTGCAGCCCAAGTCAGGAATTCTCTTACCTGCTTGATGATACTCAATCCATTTATGACAATTTTCGGCTTATCTCTTCTAACAACGGTACATTTTGTCATGACTTAATTAATTTTTTTTATATTTTGACAGTTCTTCCTAAGGCTCATCCTCATTGTCTGCAAGCAATGATATATCGAATCATGTCAACCCTTTCTCCATTTATGTATACTCTTGTCCAGTTTTTCATTCATCAATGGTATTCATCAATTGTCTGCAAGCAATGCTATATCTAATTTATTTATTTATTTATTCATTCTTTACTGTACATTGATAAAAAACAATTACATAAAAGGTGTACATTCAAATTAAATACAATCAATATACAGAGGGCGAGTTTATCGCAAAGGCGCGATCTCTTCCAACTAACCCAAAAGCATTAACTTAAAAAGAAAAAAAAAACATATGATAAAAATAAAATCAATGATCTAAAGGATTTTGGAAATAAAAGAGAAAAAAAAAATACATTCACAAAGTGAACATATATACAAAACATACATACATACACACATATATATAAAAAGGGAGAGACTGCAAAAAAACAGATACAAACATACATACATAAAGGGAAAGGAAAAGGGGGGAAAAAAGGAGGGGGGGTTAGGAGTGATGGGTTTCAGGTTTCAGAGGCTGTGTTTGTATTTGTGGAAATCATTTTCTCTTTAACGGCTCGCTTGAAAGACGTCAGACTTTGAGTTAGCCTAAATTTTGAAGGGAGATTATTCCAGCAACGAGCACCCTGAACTGCAAAAGATTTTGAGATGAAAGTTGTACCATGAGCCAGGATTGACAGGATGCGCTGGTTATTCGACCTCAGAGGTAAACCGTGACTCGCCAAGTATTCAAAAGCCTCCTTAATATAGTACGGGGTTGATCCTGCGTACAGAGCATTGTGGACAAATGTGAGTAGATGGAGCTCACGTCTTTGTTGTACAGTAAGCCATTTCAGGGTATTACGATATTCAGAAATGTGGTCAGTTTTTTTTAGATTAAAAATAAACCTTATGCCAACATTCTGAAGTCGATCAAGTTTGTCAATTAGATCCTGATTCATGTCCACATACACGATATCAGCATAGTCGATAATGGGCAACAGCAAGGATTGGACCAATAAAATTTTTACTTTAGTGGGCAAGAATTTTTGCAGCATCTTAAGAGTGTGGAACTTGTAAAAAAACTTTTTCTTTAGAGTGTTAAATTGATGCTGCCAAGAGAGTCTCTGGTCCATGATTATGCCTAAATTCTTTAATGTCGCCGAAGAGGGTATTGCTACTGAATTCATAGTAGTGGGAGATAAATTCATATTTTTCAACCTGGATATAGAGTGAAGGCTACCAATGAATATTGTCTGGGTTTTTGAGGCATTGAGGAGTAATCCATGAGCACTAGCCCAGTTTGAGATCTGTTGCAAACACTCATTGGTAGAATAAATGGCAGAGGAGATATTGTGAAGTTTAGCATGTGTATAGATTTGCAAATCGTCCGCATATAGATGGTAGCGACAAGGCAACTGTTTCTAATCATGTCAACCCTTTCTCCACTTATGTATACTTTTGTTCAGTTTTTAATTTCTTTTTCATTCATCAATGGTTTAAATATTAAATACTTTTGTCTTACACCTTGTTCGAATATTTGTAAAAAGTATTTTAAAAAGGTATTTTAAAAAAGTATTTTGAAAATACGTATTTTGTATTTTGTATTTAAATACCATTTTGAAAAAGTATTTAGTATTTTGTATTTGAAATACAAAAATTCAAAAGTATTTGTATTTTGTATTTAAATACTTTTTTGGAAGTATTTTGCACATCTCTGCCTATAACACAGCACAACGACTGCACTCGTCATTTGATGATAATATATAGGAGGCGCCGGAGCTATTGATAAGAAACAACCCACACAAATCTCAGCAGTGCTTTCAGTTGTAGGTAGGTACTTTTGATTTCTTTGAGTGTGTCTTGCATTGCTTGCTTTAAATCATACTTTAAAATTCGAGCTAAGTAGATTCGACTGCGGAATGGTGTTTTGTCTGACTTGTTGAGATTGGGGGTGGTTATTTCGCAAGGTGGAGTTTTCTCTTCTTTGTTGTTCTCAACCTCATCGCATGATAGGTATTAAGGTAGGTAGGTATATTATGTAGGTTTATCCATCCTGTCATATACTTATATGCTGATGGTCTATAGAGCTACATATTATATGCTCAGTTCAAATTGGAAGATCTGTTTAGGACTGTTAATGAAACCCGTCATTAGATGGAAAAAAAGTCATTGCAAATCAGACTTAATAATTATTTCGTAACTTTTGGAATACTTCGTGATGAACATTGTGGAATTCCATTTTAATTGAAATATTTTATGTAACAGTATGAAAGGAATAAAAGACAAGGACGGATGTATACTTTTCGTGTGGGCGGTGATTTAGGTGTCTTCACCCAATTTGGGCTGGGTCAAAAAAGCAGTCGCATCAGAACTACAGCCTCGGATCCAGTGCCGCCAACCAGTCCACCGCCTCCGGCGTCGCCTCATGGATATCCTGGAGGCTTCCATTGAACTTCTTAATGTGGCAATCCTGCACTACGTGTCTCACAGTCTGTTCCGCTCCACATTCACAATCAGGGCTGTCCCTCTTTCCCCACCTCCAGAGTGAGTAATTGCAGCATCCATGTTCCGTTCTCACTCTGTTCTGCTGTACCCAGATTTTTCGTGGTAGGTCGAAACCTGGTACTCTGGTGTTGGGGTTTACCACTAGGTGTTTATTTGTTAGCTTTTCTGTGGCCCATCTTTCCTTCCATTTCCCTTCTAGGTTAAATTCATTTGTATCTACTGTCCATATTGGTTTTCGGGATTTCAATCTTTTATGAGGTGGGTGAAATATGTCCGCAAATGCTGGTAATTGGGGGTTTTTCTGGATCTTGTTCTTCTCCCTGACCGTGGCATGGTTTCTGCGCAGATCTGGGGGCGCAATATTGGATAGCACTGGCAACCATTGGGTTGGGGTTGATTTTATAGCGCCTGTAATGGTTCTCATGGTCTTATTCAATTCAACATCGATCTTACCACAATGTGAACTTCTTCCCCACACTGGGGAACAGTATTCCGCTGAACTGTATACCAGAGCCATTGCGGATGTTCGCAATGTTGTTGCTTTGCTGCCCCATGAAGTACCTGCCAGTTTATTTACAATGTTATTACGGGATTTTATCTTATTTTTGACGCTCTCAGTATGAGCTTTATATGTAAGGGCTCTATCAATCTTCACTCCGAGGTACTTTGGGTTCTTCTCACTCGGTATCCTCTCACCACACATGAAGACCTCCAGCTCTCTTTCTGCTTCCCTATTGTTTAAGTGCAAAGCCAACGCAACCGTCTTTTTAGGGTTTGGTCGTAGATGCCAGCTCTTCAGGTATTCTTGAAAGTTATCCAAATCAGAGTTTAAGGTTGATTCTAGCTCTTCAAATGTCTTTGCCTGAGCCACAAGTGCCACGTCATCTGCATATACAAACTTTCTAGCCACCGTCTCCGGCACGTCCGCTGTGTAGAGATTAAAGAGAAGCGGAGACAACACTGATCCCTGTGGTAGGCCGTTTTGTATTATTTTTGTGCCACTGACATTTCCATCCAGGTAGACCTTTATTCTTCTGTTCGACAGTATACCTTCCAGCAGTCTTACAGTTTTTCTGCATCTGAGAGTCCTTGCGATTTTGAGGATCAGTCCCCTTCTCCAAACCGTATCGTATGCCGCAGTCAGATCCAAGAGCACCAGGCCAGACTTTTCACCTCTTTGGAAGCCATTTTCAATGTGTGTCGTTAGAGCGATAACCTGTTCACACGTACTGCGACCCTCACGAAAACCTGCCTGTTCCATCGGTAGGTGTTCTTCGATTATAGGAGTATATCTGGCCACCAGAACTCTCTCAAAAAGCTTGTACACGACAGATAATAGAGATATTGGTCTGTAGTTTCTTGGGTCTTCAGCTAATTTGCCAGGTTTTAATATGGCAATAACCTTGGCATCCTTCCATGTTTTAGGTGTGCATCCTGTATCTATCACAAGCGAAAAGTATTTGGCAAGCCATGTCACAGCCCTATCCCCCAGATGGATCAGAAATTCAGGAAGAATATCATCTGCTCCTGCTGCCTTGTTCTTCTTCATATGTTTTAGTGCAGTCTTAATTTCACAAACTGTTACTTTATCCACTAATGGAGAACTTGGAGCGCACCTTGATATTTCCTCCCTTATCTGATTGCGCAGGCATTGTTTCTGTTTCATTTCGGGTTTGATATTGCTTGTTTGAAAAATTGTCCCAGCCACCCGGTTCACGTTTATAGATCTCTCCCGCTTGGTGGGTGGTGCAGTACCTAGTTTACGGAGGAGTGTCCAGCTTTTCCGGCTAGAATGGGTGAAGTCCATTTCTTCGACGGTCTCGGTCCATCTTCTGCGTCGTTCTTCATTCAGAAGACTCATCAATGTGTTAGCCGATTCCTCATCACCGGTTTTCTTGTATTCATCGAAAGCTTCCTCACACTCCTCGTTCCATCCTGGTATATAATCCTTACGGAAACCCCTGGGTATAGCTTTTTCCGCAGCCGTTCTTATTAACTTTTCAAACCTTGGATAATTTTCTAGTTCTGGTTTTATTCGGTTTATGACGTTTTCTATATATTCCGTATACCTTCTCCAATTCGCTCTTCTCAGGTTCCATCTATATAGTTTTGGCTGATTTATGACAGGAATTTGGAGACCAATCTTAACTATGACTGGCGAGTGTCCGCTATTGGGGAATTTTTTAAGTATTTCTCTATCAGCCATCATACGACTTCCAGTTTTGTTGGTTGTGACAAAGCACAAATCTGGTGACGTTACGCTTCCCCATCGAGCAGACAAAAATGTTCCTCCTTGTTTTGAATCATACAGGAGATGCATGTCATTTAGTTGTGCCCATTCCGCCAGCATCTCGCCATCCTCATCATCGGAAGTGTAACCCCATTGGGTGTTTCTAGAGTTAAAGTCGCCTATCACCACCGTTGGATGTTCATACTTAGGCAGAACCTCCGTTGGCGGATGTATGTTGGTGAATGATGAATGTGTGTTACGGAGATGGAAGTAGTATTTTGAAGATTTGTTTGAATGCGATGGTGCGAATGTGAATGAGCATGACGGATTAAGAAAACAGCGTGACTGAAAATGATGGGATATGCATGACAGAGATTACGAATGCATTGTGAAGAAAGCAAAGTGCGGTAAAGCTGTAGGATATGATTGTGTCTCAATTGAGCTCATTAAGTTTGGTGGACTTTCCACTTTTATTTTTTTAATGGGTTAAACGTTTTCAAAGCTTACTGCTTCATCTTCAGAATTATAACTAAACCTAAAATATTCAAGGACAATAAAATTGGTATGTTATGGTGAGGGAGTGAAGAGTGGAGTGGGGGTGGAGTTGGGATTAGTAGAGACAATAGGGGGATGATATGGGTGGGATCTGGATATTTATAATATTTTTATTTTCTAATACATGATTATTTATAGCTATTGATTCTAATATGTCTAATTTTTTACTCTTATTGCAATGATTAATTATTTCAATATTATTTATAGAGAATTTGTGTCCTGTGGTTCTGGCATGTTCTGTTATTTCACTATTTATGGAGATGTTTTTTACTGCTTTGCTGTGCTCTTTGAATCTTGTTTCTATCTTTCTCCCACTTTGTCCGATGTACATAGCATCACAATTATCACAACTTATTTTGTATACTCCGCTCTTTTGAAGGTAAGGTATTTTACATTTATTGTTCATTTGGCCTTTGTTGTTCAAATGGTCATGTTATTTCAATGACATTGCACATTCAAACATTGGCCTAGATTAAAAGTAATCTCTCAATTTTTACGTTATGGTTTCAAGGCAGTTCAGTCTTGAGCCTCCACTGAGAATTACAACAATCAGGTAGGATGGAGCCGTCCTTTCCCCAGGCCTCGGTATCGTTGGGCTTGTCTCCCAACATACTTAAAGTGACCGACTGCAAACAGAAACAGGATAAAGCCTCGGACACTTGGACCTCTACGGGGGAGGGGTCCATTTACATGTAGCCCCCTGACCATAAGAACTTGGACCGAATAAGGAAATTGAAAATCGGAACATACAATGCGAGGACGCTGAGGCATGACAAGGAGTTGGTTGCCGCCAAGATAGCGAGTGACTATGGGTTAGACCTGCTAGGTGTGTCTGAGGCACGTCTTTTGGATTGTAGTAGGAGTGTTTGTGTTATGCCCCCACAGAGGATGCGGAGGGGACGGTCAAGGACAGTTTTTATGACTGTCTGGCAGCCGTCACATCCAAAATTCCTAAAAGGCATAGGATCGTTGTGATGGGCGATTTCAATGCCAAAGTAGGCAACGACCCACTAAACGGTCCTGGCGTAATGGGGGGGCATGGCATGGGGGTGCTAAATGACAACGGCTCCCGTCTTATAGAATACGCAACACTCCAAGGACTCCTTATTGGAGGAACATTGTTTCCTCACAAGGATATCCACAAATACACGTGGACCTCACCTGATGGACGTACCAGAAACCAAATTGACCATCTTTTGGTTAAGGCCCGAGACCGCTCTGATCTACAGGATGTCAGGACATTTCGTGGAGCGGACCTGAAAACGGTTCATGAGCTCCTTGTCGGAGCCATGAAGCTAAGGTTCAATAAATTTGCAAGACCAGCTGCACCGCGAGTGTTTGACGTCTGTGGGTTGGGGAATATTCGGTCTCGCATGAAGTATGAGGCTGAGCTGCACCAAGGATTTGAACTCTCTCGGTATCTTTCCGATACCGACTCAGTAGAGTCGTCCTGGGAGGAGTTCCAGAGAGAAGTGAAGGCTGCAGCGGTTGCGTCCATTGGGTTCAAAGAGAGGAACAAACCACCATGGATGTCTATGGAGTCCTGGGGATATATTCAAGATCGCCAAAAAGTCAAGATACTCAGAGATGCTGAAAAGTCCCCTACGAAACTGGAGGCCCTAAAAAATTCGTACAGAGAGCTAGACCGCCAGGTAAAGCACTCTGTGTGCAAAGACAGACGACGTGATGTCGAAGCCAAAATACAGCTTGCACAAACTGCCGCGGCCAGGAATGACTCGAAGACTCTCTTTGAAATTATCCGCATGTTGGGAGGAAGAGGTCAGAATAAGACTGCTGACTCAATTAACTCTTTGGACGCGCCAAAATAAATTTTAAAATCTTTGAGCCACTGCGATAGGTTGGAAGCCTATTTTTGAAATTCATACCTCTCTATAAATATACAACCCACACTCACGTAGTCTCGGAATAATGTTACAAATAGATCAAAATTTTATGTAATATACTAAAATTAACAAAATAATGTACTTATTTGAAGCAATTCAATAAATAAATTATCTCAAATTTTAGAGCATTTGACACGCCATGATGCACTAACACTATTACAAATTTTAGTTAATACGTACACTCACCCCATCATTTTGTCGCTATCAGAGATATGAAGCCATCAACGGCTTTGAATCGATTCTTCTACAGATACTTGCACAAATCGTTCACTCTATTTATAAGTTGCACAATTTTTACTTTAAGTGAAATATGCTTTTATATAGATAACTGATATTTGAAACTTCATAAAAAATCACTGTCATACCACACACTCACAATAGCGCGCATATAGAGAAATGTTAGAATAATATTTATAAAATTAATTATTTTTCAACTAATACAGTATAACACTACGGATGTACATAAAATAAAACAAAAGAAATATTTTTTCTATTATACGCAATTCACAAAGATTCACTATTCGAAATTTCTTTACGAGATTAAAGTACGAAACGTCCCATTTGAATATAAAAATGCAACTAAATAGATAATAATATTATTTACAAATATGTGTGATCCCATAGAACAAATTTTATTATTGATAAATATTGATTCCAGAAATTTTGAAGCCTTATGGTATTCCCGTGTAAAAGGTTTATTACCTTACGGTTGTAAACGTAAGGGACACAGGCCTAATGGTTGTCTCCAATCTTTATCGCATTTATCCTAGAAAGCCGACGAAGACAAATTGCATTGTCTTAATTTATGACGTAAAATAATTTTAAAGTAAGGTTTATCACAATAATAGTATGTTTTGGGTCCACAATATAGTAATTCATCCATTCATATCTTTACGGCGTTTAACATAAATGGTGAAGCCAACGGACCGGTTGTATGCAATAAAAAAATAAACATTTAGTATTGGGTAGTATACTTCAACGCGAATTTAAGACATGAAATGTATTCTTTTTCGAATATCCGCTTTTTGCAAGACACTCGAAAACTCACACCTATTTACTTCCGAGTGCTTCACAGCTTAAGTAAATGTTTACTTTAATTAGGTTAAAATTATTCCATGGAGTCTCCTAGAATAGAATTGGTATCCCACTTTTTTATGCTAGCATTAAAGTGTTCGTAAAACCTTACATATTTATGTACTTATTAATCTACATGCAATATTGGATATTTTGTTAGAGATAATCAGCCGTATGCTGAGTAAGAGAAATTGTCGTGGGTGTATGAGAAATTGTATGAATGTAGACGAGCGAAAGAAATATGTAATAATATATCTATATGCCATTTTGTTCTCTCTGTTTACGTCACTTGGGATACAGCATGTTTACCACTAGATTAGTTCATCATTTTATTGTTGGCTTAATTAAAATGTTGAATACATTAAGCGAATTCCTCCGATTCCGTGGAGCACTCGACAAATAATAAGTCTTTCACTCCTTTCCGTAGATTTCGAGTGTCCCGTAAAAGGCAATGTTCAAAAAAATGCGTCTTAAATTCAGCGGTGGGGTATGCTACCTATCCTGAATGTCATGTTTTTTTGTTGACACCGAGAGAATAGTTTGTATGTTTATTGAGCGAAAACGGTCTACTGGTTTTCCCATTTGAGGTAGGTATATACCATGATGGTGTAGTAGTCATTTCCTTAATTTTTACTGTCATCTTCTAACTAGTGTAGCGGAAATTATTATATTATGCTCATTTTTGCTCATTTAGTAAACATAGGCATATGTAGGTATCTATCTATCTATTTATCTATACCCTCACGCCGTGTCCCAAGTCGGCTAGGCAGAGAGAACGGAAAGCCAAACAGATCTATCTTTACACACTTCCTTCGTTTTCTCCACATTCATACAGTTTCTCATACACGTACGTCGGTTCCTCTTACTCAACACGCGGCCGTCCTTGAGAATTTGTACCACGTGATCAAGCCACGTGGTTCTCGGACGCCCGCGCTTTCTTACACCCTTTCTTTTAGACAAGTATATCCTCTTTGTCATTCTTACGTCGTTCATTCGTTCAACAAGGCCAAACCACCGTAGTTTACTCATGCGCATTCTGTCCACAACACTCTTCTTGCATCCGCTCATTCTTCTAATATCATAATTCTTCACTCTATCACGCAGCGTTTTACCTTGTATTCTTCTCAACGATTGCATCTTCACTGCATTTATTCCACTTTCGTCCTTTTTCAACCACGTCCATGTCTCGCTTGCATACGTAAGTGACGGTACCTTCTGCTACCGTCACTTATGTAAAATATGTAGGTTTGTTTATTTCAAAACTGAGATATGTATATCACATAATAAAAAAATGCAAAACTAATACGGATGTAAGTTTATAATGAACATTTTCTTATATCAATCAGAAATACTTTGTATGTTTTATTTTTTAAGTACTATGCACCTAAAACCACAATCCTCATGTTTTGGATAAGGTTCCAAGACTTACATACACTTGCGCAAAATAATGGCGCGTATTTTAAATGACGAAAACGTACAAGATTTTTCATTATATTTATAAATCAAATTTCTTAGTTTTATAATAATAAAAATGTCTAGATATCCACAAGATATCATTAGATATATGTAAATATATTTTTACAAACAAATGTTGTCAATAAATGCCTCTTTATGAAAAGATATTCGACAAAATAGGCTAACACATCTATGTTTGTGGATAGCAGCAGTGGCACGGACAATAGCGCCCAAACATAGATGTGGCTCGCACTGAAAAAGTTAATGATAGCAGTGGAAACCTGATCTCTGCCCCTGACTTAGTAAGAGGAAGATGGAGAGAACACTTTGAGTTCATTCTAAACCGACCGGACCCCTCCTCACCTTTTGATGTTGGCAATGAGGATAGCGACCTAGATATCCCACAGGTATCTGGGATAGCCGAAACCCCCCCAACACATGAGGAGATTGAGGCAGCTGTAAAAAGGCTAAAAACAACAAGGCCCCAGGTGGAGGATGGAATCCACGCAGAGCTCCTTAAGTATGGCATGAATGCGCTTATCCACCCACTGTACCATCTTTTTAACAAGGTGTGGAATGAGGAGCTCTGCCCGAAAGATTGGAGAAATGGATCCATCGTGACACTGTTCAAGAAGGAAAACCCACTGGAATGCGGAAATTACCGTGGCATCACACTACTTAGTGTGCCCGGTAAAGTTCTCTCACAAATCATATTGAGTCGCATTCAAAAACCAGTGTTGGCATCTCTGAGAAAGCAACAATGCGGGTTTGTGCCTGGCAAGTCCTGTTCGGACGCAATTTTCTGTGCCAGATGTGTACTCCAACAGTCGCAAGAGTTCAACTCACCGCTTGCATGTTGCTTCGTTAACTACGAAAAAGCTTTTGACAGCCCCCACAGACCAACCATATGGAAAATACTGGCCGCGTATGGCATCCCGCCCAAGGTGGTAACCATGATCAAAACCCTGCATATGGACTCTGAATGTTCTGTCAGAACATCAAGTGGTCCAACTGACACCTTCAGGATCACCACTGGAGTCCGGCAGGGCTGTGTATTGGCACCTTTTATCTTTGCCATAATTATGGACTAGCTGCTCAGAAAATCTATTCTGGGCCCTGGCGGTGTGCCTTTATCACAGCGTGAAAACAGTGAGACGTCTGTAGGAGTGCTGCACGATCTTGAATATGCGGATGATCTAGCCCTTTTTGATACATCTGTGGACGGATTACAGTGCAACGCTAATGCTCTTTATGAAAATTCTTTGCGCCTTGGCCTTCGTATCAACGCTGGTAAAACGGAGTACGTATGTAATAGTACATGCACGAGTACTCACACCCCACTAATGGTTGGCAATTCCCAAATATCTCATGTTAGTAAATTCAGATACCTGGGAGCAACCATAACCTAGCGGGGCTTTCAACAACATGAACAAAGTTTGGAAGGCGTCTGGACTCAGCATCAGGACAAAATGTCGCTTGTTCAATGCGTGCATCATCCCAATCCTTCTATATGGCTGCGAGTCTTGGCACTTAACCAAGGCTCAAGAGCGGAAGATACTAAGCTTTGAAAACAAGTGTCTTAGAAGGATTTTGGATGTCAGATGGTATGAACATGTTACAAATGATGCTGTGCGCCGGCGCACCCAGCAGAGACCTGTAATCTCCGTAATACAAGAGAGACGATGGTCCTGGCTGGGACATGTTTTGAGAATGCCCAATGATAGTTGGCCAAAAAGAGCACTGTTCTTCCGTCCGCAGGGGTTCCGTAGGCCCGGGCGTCCCTCTTTCACAATACACCGTTCCTATGACAACGATATCAGAGCGCAAGGAATGTCGTGGGAAGAGGTGACGCAATTGGCACAGAGACGCTCTGAATGGAGGAGGCTGGTTTCTGCCCTGTGCTCCCGAGAGGAGCGTTGAGGGCGATGATGATGATGATGATATATCTTTTTATACTATTATTAGTGCAATATGCTGGCTTGAAATCATTTGAACATTTATTTATTAAATCTGTAGTAAGTTTTCCTGTAAATAGTATTCTCCTCCAAGGTTTTGAATTATCTTTGTTATTAACTTTATGAAATACATACTTAAATATACGAGATATTTTCATCTTTTTGCTAATTAGTCTTTGTATCTCATTTTCTTTATATCCATTATTTGTTGCTATATCTAATATGTTGCGTTCTTCTTTCTTATAATTATCATCTTCTAATGGGATGGATAACATTCTGTGAATCATCGAGTTAAAGACTGCCATTTTGTGATTTTTTGGATGGTAGGAATCTGAATGTATGATGGTATCGGTATATGTTTCTTTTCTGTATATTTGGAATTTGAATTTATCTTCTTCTATTGATGTTCTGATGTCCAAGAAGTTGAGTGTGTTGTTGTCTCCAGTTTCGTAGGTAAATTGAATGTTTTTATGTTGAGTGTTAAAAAACGTTAAAAGATTCAAATGATCTAGAGTTTGTGTGTTCACATTGTGAAAAGACATTTTCAACATATTTAATATCAATTAAACACTGTTTTACTTTTCACTATTAATTTATTATTACTCAAGCGCTTTCGTCAAGTTAGCTTGACATTTTCAAGAGTTCTCTTGAAAATGTCAAGCTAATTAGATAGAGCTAATTAGATATTAAATATGGTTAAAAGATTCTTTAGTTGTCTAGATGTTCCACTGAATGTGAAGAAAATGTTGTCTACGTATCTTTGATAGTTTTGTATTTTATCGATGAGAGGGTTTTTATGATTAAGGGAGAATATGTTTGTTTCAAAATTATCCATATATATTTCTGAAAGAATTGAAGACAGAGGACATCCCATCGGGAGGCCTCTTTTTTGATAAAAGTGTTCGTTTTGGAAACAGAAATAACTTTGCTTTATGCACATTTCAATGATATTAAACAATTCTTTTCTTGTATTTTCATCTTCGTCATTGCAATTTTTCAGCATATTTTTAACAATTTCTAATGTTTCGTCTACTGGGATGTTGGTGAATAGGCTTTTTACGTCAAATGATACTAGTGTACAGCCTTTTGGAGGTGTGACATATTCAGGTGTATTAAGGGAGCCGTTGTCATTTAGCACCCCCATGCCATGCCCCCCCATTACGCCAGGACCGTTTAGTGGGTCGTTGCCTACTTTGGCATTGAAATCGCCCATCACAACGATCCTATGCCTTTTAGGAATTTTGGATGTGACAGCTGCCAGACAGTCATAAAAACTGTCCTTGACCGTCCCCTCCGCATCCTCTGTGGGGGCATAACACAAACACTCCTACTACAATCCAAAAGACGTGCCTCAGACACACCTAGCAGGTCTAACCCATAGTCACTCGCTATCTTGGCGGCAACCAACTCCTTGTCATGCCTCAGCGTCCTCGCATTGTATGTTCCGATTTTCAATTTCCTTATTCGGTCCAAGTTCTTATGGTCAGGGGGGCTACATGTAAATGGACCCCTCCCCCGTAGAGGTCCAAGTGTCCGAGGCTTTATCCTGTTTCTGTTTGCAGTCGGTCACTTTAAGTATGTTGGGAGACAAGCCCAACGATACCGAGGCCTGGGGAAAGGACGGCTCCATCCTACCTGATTGTTGTAATTCTCAGTGGAGGCTCAAGACTGAACTGCCTTGAAACCATAACGTAAAAATTGAGAGATTACTTTTAATCTAGGCCAATGTTTGAATGTGCAATGTCATTGAAATAACATGACCATTTGAACAACAAAGGCCAAATGAACAATAAATGTAAAATACCTTACCTTCAAAAGAGCGGAGTATACAAAATAAGTTGTGATAATTGTGATGCTATGTACATCGGACAAAGTGGGAGAAAGATAGAAACAAGATTCAAAGAGCACAGCAAAGCAGTAAAAAACATCTCCATAAATAGTGAAATAACAGAACATGCCAGAACCACAGGACACAAATTCTCTATAAATAATATTGAAATAATTAATCATTGCAATAAGAGTAAAAAATTAGACATATTAGAATCAATAGCTATAAATAATCATGTATTAGAAAATAAAAATATTATAAATATCCAGATCCCACCCATATCATCCCCCTATTGTCTCTACTAATCCCAACTCCACCCCCACTCCACTCTTCACTCCCTCACCATAACATACCAATTTTATTGTCCTTGAATATTTTAGGTTTAGTTATAATTCTGAAGATGAAGCAGTAAGCTTTGAAAACGTTTAACCCATTAAAAAAATAAAAGTTGAAAATACAGTGTTTTTAATTATTTTAATTTACATAAAATATTTCAATTATTTCGTATTTTAAATTGTTTTGTTAACTCTGTTGTAAAATAATGATGCGCAAAAAGAATAAATTAATAAATTAACCTTGCGCTGCCTTCAACACATCTCTGCTTGCTACCAATAATGGATTAATCCCACTAAATCGCAAACCATGTTCATAGGAAGCTTCTTATTTTCAAGTCTCAGGTGTAAACACTCTAACGATCTTCGGTACACAACATAAACTCAATCAATAGTTATTCATTATTCTAAAACTGCAAAGTATCTTGGTCTACATAGAGAACTTTCCTGGCGATAACAAATCTGTCAAGATTTTTTTCAGCATTCCTACATATGTAGTCTGGGATAATAGCAACTTTTACTTGTAAAAACATTCTCCTTCTAATTTTTATGCTAATAATAATAATCTTTAATAGACACCTCAATGATCTCAACCAATCTCATGTTGACAAATAAAATGCGTCAAACAGGTGTTTGAAAATTGGGGAATTATATGGGGAAACCGAGGGTTTTATGTTGGCTATTCAAGATCACGTAATAAACACAAAAAAAATATCAAAAATATATTATAAAAAATCAAAATATAATTGATGATTCATGTAGGAAATGTTTGGCTAAACCAGAAACAGCACAACACATAGTTTCGGGTTGTTCTACTGTCGCTCAAACTGAATACGAGTAGGTATACTAATAGACATAAACATGTCGCAAAAATAATGCATCAAAATTTAGCAAGTAAGCATAATCTAATAAAATCTCGCAAAATATAATACCTTATTACAAATACAACCCGGAACCGGTTTTAGAAAATCAAAATTACAGGATCTGTTATGATAAAACAATAATAACAGATAGACAAATACATCATAATAGACCCGATTTAGTATTACATGATAAACGTAATAAAATAACGTACCTAATAGACATCGCTGTCCCAAATACACATAATACTCGTATACAAACAACCGTCGCAGAAAAAATACGTAAACGTACAGAACTAACAGGAGAAATAAAAAATATTTGCCATTCTAGGTCTGTTAGGTGTTGTATTTTTCTTTCTTTTTGTAGACTTGTGAACATGCCGATTAATTAGTAATATCCGCAAACTTCGCTGATCAATTTTAGATTTAATATATTTATTTGTAATATGTACTGAATGACTGTATGTTTTGCTTGGATAATTATTCTATTCTAATTTGATAAATATTCTTTAATAAATGATTTACAAAAATTAGATTTACCGGTTAATTTATCCATAATGATTCCAAAATCTTTTATAATAAATACCTACTTGTAATATTGTCAGAAAGTTTCTGAACACAGATATTTCAAGCACAATGCTGGTATTTTGAGCCTAATCCTTTGATATCCTGTATATCTGGATAGATGAATTTTTCCCGGCATTAGACTGCTAAGTTTTTGTGTGACCATGACTGATCATATGAAGACTTATCTGGTTGTATAATGCCGAGAAGTGTAGATGGCAATTCTGCCGTCGCGTTAAACAAAATCTAATATATAAAAGGAAGACGTGTGTGTTACAACACTTATAACTCAAGAATGGCTGTACCGATTTGAATGATTTTTGATTTGTTGGATTCTTCTCCGCCCGGAATAAACTATAGGCTATTAAAACATCTTACAAATTCACGGGAAGAAAAAATATGAAGAAAACTATTTACGCCATACATTTTTAATTTCAAAAATAAAAACAATATGGAGAGTCCATACGCTATTAGCGCCCCCACGTCGCCTGTTGCATTGTGCTAAAATAATCCGTAGGTTCTGCTATATTAAGAACCAAATTACTATAACTAATATGAACGAAATGTGTACTAATATTTGTTTACTATAATTCGGTAGTTACATGGCAATATGTTGTATCTCACTAAAACATAATTTTACAGGAGAGCAAAAACAAAGTTTGCAAAAGAGATATTTCAGCCAAATTTCGAGCATTATATATCAAAATGAAGGTTATTATTATTTCTACAAGATAGATGTAACATTCTCTTAATAATTTCTTCTACAAGATGTATGTAACATTCACTAAATAATTTCTTGCAGTTTAAAAATATTTGAATTTTTTTGCCATGTTGATGAAAACAATCTTTCTACATGTCAATAAGTTACGTCTTTTCTCTCTTTATTCTGACTATAAAGAGACATATCTTTTTGCCACATCAAATGTTACACTATTTTGAGCATTTTATGGAACAAACTTGAAAACGCAAAAAATGCGAGATACAACCTATTGCCATGTAACTACCGACTTATTCGACTAATATTTATGTATCGATAGATCTTCCGTCACATAAATGTGGACGTGCACAGATTATATTTGAAATTGTATTTTATTTTTGCAGATAGAAAATTATTATTGAACCAAAAATTGTGCTATTAAAGATGAAAATAAGAATGTGTTCATGTAGGTAGTTCTGATGCAAGATTGTGTAGTGAAATTTGCAGACAGAGAAGAAAAATTACGAAGAAAATTATTTACGCCATACATTTTTAATTTCAACTAAAAATGCAATATGGAGAATTATACAAAATCAACAATGAAGTTTTTTTATAGATTGGCCTATTTATATGATAATTTTTTTATACATTCTCAAATAAGAATCGTTATCCATACAATTTAACATCTGTAGTTCTGATATTTCAATTTTTAAAAAATCATGGAAAGAATTTTTATAAATTTTAAATGAATAGGTAAAATCTACCTGAAAAAAAATTAGTACCTACATAATTATATTACGTAGGTACTGCAGATAATTTATAAACAAATCTGAGTTAAGTATAATTGTTCACCATAAATTGTTCATGTCGGCCGGTGTGGCGCGGAGCTCTTTCCTTTGAGTCACGAGGTCCCGGGTTCGATTCCCGGACAGGGCAAAGTGAAGAATGACCTTTTTCAAATTGTCCTGGGTCTGGGTGTTACATGTATATGTGTGTGTCGTCGCGGTAGTACCCATAATACAAGATTCATCTAAGTTTGGGACTAGCTCGATGTGTGTGAATTGTCTATGTAAAAAAAAATAATGTAACTTTCGCAGTTTAGCGGCCCCACCCGTTGTCGAGTACTTTTTTTCCATAGAAAAGGTAATATTTTTGAAACTTGAGGAAATTGTTGCCATATGTATAATTATTTTAATTTGCCGGCAAAAAAATCCACTTCGAAAATTAATTTCCTAAAATTCCGTACATATTACTTGACAACGGGTGGGGCCGCTCAAGTTTCATAGTTGCGAATTTTTTTTCCTATAAAAGAAATTTCCAAAAATTTGGTGACCAAAAAATAATTCACCACATGGCAACAATTTCCTCAAGTTTCGAAAATATTACTTTTACATGGAAAAAAGTACTCGACAACGGGTGGGGCCGCTAAACTGCGAAAGTTCCAAATGAATTATATTTTTTTACACTAGGTATACCTTCGATGACACACTTTGACAATTACGGGAGTTTGTAAAGAGATTAATAATATTAATCATTCATAAAGTCAGTGGGAGAGGGCAGAAGATAGGGCAGGTGTCGAACATGTGTTGAAAGGCTTGGTTTGGAGTGGCCAGAGGTCCTGGAAGCAGCGGTGGACAGTTATCTCTTTAATATAGTTAGATACTTAGGGGCAATGGGCCCCCGACCGAACTAGGACAAGGGGAAGAAGATGTATGTATGAAATCATTCATTGATTCTTAGGCGGTACGAAGTTTGCCGGGCCAGCTAGTATTTAGATAAAAATAATAAGATTACAACATGGTATAAACAAATATTTTGCACAATGGGCGAGTTTATCACAGAGACGCGACATCTGCCAACTAACCTAAACTGTATCTGCTTACTCTATTTACTCTTATTTGAACGTTGAATTATTCACAAAACTGGAAAGATTATGGAATACATATTTACATCCGCTGTGCCTTAAATACATAGGTAATATTACATTATGCTTCCATAACATGACAAATTGAAGTGGCTCACTGTGCATCAAACATGGGATCGGGATCGGGATCTTCATGTTTCGTGTTTCATTTCTGTTTATGATATTGTCGGTAGTGTTTTTCGACCTTGCCGGAGTTTTTTATTTTTTTATGCGGTAATTGTCAAATACCGCGTGTTTGTACTTTTCGAAGAGAATAATGATTGGACTATTAGAGAAAAAAACAAAAAAAACTATCCAACTCTTTGTACAACTTCATAGTGCTCAGTGTTCGGACGAAATTTTCTTAAAGTGTGTCCACAACCGGATCATCTACCCTTTAAAATAAAATTATCGAATTGTCTGTATATAGCTGTATTGTCTGTATCCAACTGTATGAAAGGATATGAATGTGTTGGCCCCAGGCTAATTTGGATCCGCTTCAAGGTAGGGTTGTAGAGGATCCTACTCATGATTGGGTACGGTCCCGGAAACGATGCAATGGATACGGAAAAGGAAGAGTTCTGGGACAGTGTGCGGAAGATTGCAGACGATAAGAATGAGAATGAAAGATTGATTCTGGCAGGTGATCTCAATGGTTGGGTCGGTGTCAGAAGGAATGACCTAGAGAGTGTGTTGGGAAATCATGGTGATAGAAAAGTGAATGACAATGGAAAACGTATAATAGAAGCGTGTTTGGAGATGGATCTCTTTGTGGCAAATACATTTTTCGCTCATAAAGAAATCCATCAGTATACTTGAGAGAGAGGGAATGAAAGATCGATGATAGACCTTGTGTGTGTAGACTCTCGTCTTAGAAAGGCGACTACAGATACCAGAGTTTACCGAGGCGCTGAGTTGGAAACAGATCATTTCCTTGTTGTTACTAGGATAAATCTATTCTCTGGCTGGCGGTCGAGAACACATAAAACCGTGCCTTTTAAGAGACTGAAAGTCGAAAAACTGAAAGATGCGAATATACAGGAAGAGTACGAAAGAAAGACCAATGAAAAATTTAGCGCGCATGAAAGGAAAGAATGTACACTGAATGAACAATGGGATGTTATGAAAGGTGTGCTAATAGAGTGTGCAAAAGAAGTATGTGGTGAAACCACCGTTGGACACAAAAAAGGTGATGCATGGTGGGATGATGATGTGAAAAAGGCCGTGGAAAAGAAGAAGAATGCATGGAAAGATTTGATGAGTGTGAGACAGGGAAGTGAAGGCGATAAGGAACGAATGAAAGAAACATACATAGCGTGCAAGAAAGAAGTGCGAGAGATAGTGGAAATGAAGAAAAAATTGCTAGAAGACAAGGAATGCCAGAAGTTGTCAGCGTGTGCGAAAGAAAATTTGAAAATATTTTGGAGTAAGGGATAAAAGATAATAATGGTAATGTGGTAGTGAGTGGTGATTGCATGTTAAGAAGATGGTGACGTGTGTTTGCTGTGCTGATGATTCAAAAATATAAATCTCCTTACCTACTAATAAATTAATACCTATTTTTTTCGCTATCCAACTAACTCACTAACTATACCTAAGTAAATTCCTATTTCATCAGTGTGGCGAAATCGTGTCTGTCTTCCCGCCTTTAGTAATTAAACATCGTACCTATTTATAATATAGTACCTATTATACATGTAGACATTTCGAGGTATGGTAAAATCAAAAAGAGAACGTGGATCACGTGGGCATTCTCTGGGGCAGCTTCTGTGCTACCAAAACCTTGGGGAGGGGTGGTTACAGAGCGGGGAGGACATGCGCAGTAGCGACCCCTGCGCGAGCGCCCCTTACTACCATCTACCAAGTCAGTACTGATATTATTCATCATCTGAACTTCATCGGAACAACATCGACTCTGGTGGACCACTAAGCAGTACTGTCCCCCCAACAATAACAACGAGAGGCGACTTCTGGAAATACACAATATAGACACTCTCTGCTATACCATCCTCAGCCGAGGCAGGGTCTGAAGCAACCACCAACAGATTCCGTAATAGATTTCCGATTAATTTTGAAACCATACAAATTCATGCTTAAATGACTTTTTTTTTGTTTTGTCTTTAGAATATATTTTTTTTTTTTGTTAAACCTGTACTCATGTTTTATTTTTCAGCCATCTCATTCTTCTGATCCATGTCAATGGAAAGAGTATTTTGAAGAATTATTTGAATGTGGTGGTGTGAATGCAAATGAGTGCAATAGTAGAAATGATAACATGAGTGTAAATGATGAGATATGTTTGACGGAAATTACGAATGCGTTGAAGAAAGCTAAGCGTGGGAAGGCTGTAGGATATGATTGTGTTTCAATTGAGCTCATCAAGGCTGGTGGGCAGAAGACTCTCGCATGGTGCCTAGAACTATTCAATACTTGTTGGAAAAAAGGCGTTACTCCAGAGGACTGGCGGAAGGCTATCATCTGTCCGCTATACAAGGGAAAAGGTTCAAGGCTTGAATGTGGGAGTTATCGGGCTATTAGTTTGCTGAGTTCAATAGGAAAACTGTATGGAAGAATTCTGATTGAGAGAGTACGAAAGGCAACAGAGTGTAAGATATGGGATGCACAAGGAGCTTTTTTGAATGGTAGAGGGTGCACTGATCAGATCTTCTCCCTACGAATGGTCGTAGAGAAGCTTCTGGGTAAACCCCTTCTGTGCGTTCGTGGATTTGGAGAAAGCATATGATCGTGTGGATCGGGAGAGATTGTGGCGCGTGTTGTCGGAGTACGGGGTGAACAGCCAGTTGATCCACGCAATTTCTTCGCTGTACGTTGGGAGCTCCGCCTGCGTGAGGGTAAATAACGCCTTCTCCGAGTGGTTTGTCCTCACCAAAGGAGTGAAGCAAGGTTGTGTCATGTCCCCGTGGCTGTTCAACCTATTCTTCGACTACTGTATGCGTCCTTTGAAAGAGATGGATGTTGGCATTGAACTGAATGGAAACCGTGTGAATGAGTTGATGTATGCAGATGATTTGGTATTAATGGCTGAGAGTGAAAGTGATTTACAAAAGATTGTGTCAGTTGTATATGAAAGTTGCAGTATGAATGGGATGAAAATGAATGTGACAAAGACGAAAGTGCTGGTGTTTGAAAGAGAGATTGAAAGAAAAATGTGTGAAATAAAGGTTGGAAATGAATGTTTGGAGCAAGTGGACGAATATGTTTATTTAGGAAGTATGTTTGTAAGGGATGGTAGGTACGAAAAGGACATTGAAAAAAGAAAAGTGGCTGGTGCGAGAGTGAACGGTGCACTTCGATCTATTGTTAGCAATAGCAATGTCTCGAACATGGCTAAAATGCTGGTGCACAACGCCATCCTCGTACCGACACTGATGTATGGAAGCGAGACTTGGACATGGCTGAAGAAGGACGAGAGTGGAATAAATGCAGTGGAGATGCGATCACTGAGAAGAATGGTAGGTAAAACATTGCGTGATAGAGTAAGAAATGAGGATATTAGAAGAATGAGTGGATGCAAGAGGAGTGTTGTTGATAGAATGCGTGTAAATAAATTGAGATGGTTTGGTCATGTGGAGCGAATGGATGGTGTAAGATTGACGAAGAGGGTGTATTTAGCTGAAAGAGAGGGTGTGAGGAAGCGCGGGCGTCCGAGAACCACGTGGCTTAACCACGTGGATCAAATTCTCAAGGACGGTCGCGTGTTAAGTAAGAGGAATCGGCGTGCATGTATGAGAAACTGGATGAATGTAGAGGAAGCGAAAGAAGTATGTAAGGATAGAGCGACGTGGCGTTCCGTTCTCTCTGCCTACCCCACCTGGGACACGGCGTGAGGGTATAGTATAGTATAGTATATAGCTATAAGTACCTATTATATATATAATCAAAATAACGAATTGACTTTGTACAGTAATCCTTATCCTTATCCTTATATCTTATAAAAATGATTTTTGAATTTACATACTAACGAAGACCGGGCAATACTCGCCCATTTCAAGGAATTTGCGTTCCATTGACCTGACCATTACAAGATGAGGTATCTATTTCAAATAAAAACCCACTAAATGCCGTACTTTCTTTTAAAGAAGCGAGAAAAACAGCAAAAAATAGTGTAAAAAAAAAGTGTGAATGAGATAAAAAATACGTTTTTTGCGTGAGTTTGAAAGAGTGCGAAAATGTTCTTTACCGCCAAAATTGTGTGCCATAAGATATTGCCATATTAAAATTAATTATGAAAAGTACTATAAATATTTATGATTAATTTCTAAAAAATAAGCACAATCAGACTTTTTTTAAGCACATGCAAATAAAAACATTTAAAATATTTTTAATTTCGTGCAAATAAACACATTTAAAATATTTTTTGCGAAAATAATCCAATTTAAAAATATTAAGCACGTGCTAATTGAAAAGCCAAAAACAATATGTTATTCGTCTGGCAATTATTTGTGTCATTATAACATTCCAAAATGGCGATTAATGAACAATGTGTCAAAAAGTACGTTCAATATTTAATTTAACATCAGGTGAGAATTAATTTACGTTTTCTATCTAATTAATTTTTCTATCTAATCTATTAAACCTGCTTTACATTTTTATTACTAAAGAGTTAACAGTATATTTTTTTGCAGAAACACAAAACGGTGCATTGCGATCTGGATGCTCATTTTTCAATGATGAAATTAATGATTAAGAAATTAGAAATTAAATTGATAATAAATTAATGACAACGACATTATGGCTTTAGGAATGTCGTGGGAAGAAGTGACAATCATTGCAAAGAATCTGAACGGAAAAGACTGTATTCTCTTCTCTTCGTTCCCAGGAAAATCTTGAAGGTTGATCGAGTAGTTGTTTTATGAATTTTTGATGCAATAAATGAATTAACATAATAAAACTTTCTCTTTTCCTATGATGTTTTATAAAATATGTAGTTGAATAGGAAATTAAGAAAAAATAGGTGAGTATCCATTATTTTTTTGCAATGATTACGTTCTGGTTATATTTTTTGATGTGACATGACATGATTTATATTTTTGCAAAGTATCTTAATTACAAAAAAGGAGAAGGTATGTATTGTTCTTCTATTTTAATGTTCCCTTTATGCTTTGTGTGGAAAGATGAAAATTTTGACTTATTTTGAAATGCTTTTAAGCCTCAGATTTCAAAAATATAGTAGACCTTTATTATTTCTTAGTATTTGTGGGAATCGGCACAAATATTTGAGCCCGTACATATCCCTAATTTAGGAAAGGCATGTTGAATAATAAACTCTATACATAATCACAGACTCCAGGCCAAAAATATTTCAAATATCTTATTTATTGACAAAGATATCAACATTTTAATGAAGAAATGAATGAAAATTTGACTTCCTGATTGCCGAAATCGTAGACAAAACATTTTCATCATATTGAATTAATTTCAAAATGGAAGTGATAAAAAATACAACAAAACTGAATCTTAAAGCTTGGAGATTATTTTGGTTTTAAAACATCATGCTTGCACATCATGAAAATCCTAATTTGTGTAAATTAGAATTGCATAATTTCGGCATATTTTCATTCAATTTCATAGACCACATATGACAGACTAAATATGACACATGAGAAAAAAAAAACAAAGAAAAATAATTGTGAAAATGGAATTATGAAATTCATAGACAATATTGTAGGTATGCGTTTTCCAATAAATACATAGGTAGGTACTTTTCTCAATCAACGAGTAGTATTTATTTTGACCTAATATTTTCATGAGTCTTTAAAAAAATCTGATGGAAGTATTTCAATTAAAAATATAATACTTCAGAATATTGAAGAATGTACATTCATTCATCAAGGTTTCTTTTGGGAATACAGGGAGGGAATGCCTATATAGGAAACATTAATTGTTTCGTTCCTTTTTAAGAACTGTTTTCCTTATAGGTACCTATGTATATATACATATATTTTTTTAGTACTTTTATCCACGTAGGTACCTACCCATTTTTTTTTATTGAAATATGGCCGTGTGGGATGTCAAACTTCAAGATTTTACAGTGGGAAAAGGATTTTAGTACTTTTATCCACATAGGTACCTACCCATTTTATTTATTGAAATATGGCCGTGTGGGATGTCAAACTTCAAGATTTTACAGTGGGAAAAGGATTTCGGTACTTTTATCCACGTAGGTACCTACCCATTTTTTTATTGAAATATGGCCGTGTGGGATGTCAAACTTCAAGATTTTTCAGTGGGAAAAGGATTTCGGTACTTTTATCATCGTAGGTACCTACCCATTTTATTTATTGAAATATGGCCGTGTGGGATGTCAAACTTCTAGATTTTACAGTGGGAAGAGGATTTTACTACTTTTATCCACGTAGGTACCTACCTATTTTATTTATTGAAATATGGCCGTGTGGGATGTCAATCTTCAAGCTTTTACTGAGGGAAAAGGTTTTCAGTACTTTTATCAGTGAAATATGGCCGTGGGGGATGTCAAACTTCAAGATTTTACAGTGGGAAAAGGATTTCGGTACTTTTATCCACGTAGGTACCTACCCATTTTATTTATTGAAATATGGCCGTGTGGGATGTCAAACTTCAAGATTTTACAGTGGGAATAGGATTTTAGTACTTTTATCCACGTAGGTACCTACTCATTTTTTTAATTGAATTATGGCCGTGTGGGATGTCAAACTTCAAGATTTTACAGTGGGAATAGGATTTTAGTACTTTTATCCACGTAGGTACCTACTCATTTTTTTAATTGAATTATGGCCGTGTGGGATGTCAAACTTCAAGATTTTACAGTGGGAAAAGGATTTTAGTACTTTTATCCACGTAGGTACCTACCCATTTTTTTTATCGAAATATGGCCGTGTGGGATGTCAAACTTCAAGATTTTACAGTGGGAAAAGGATTTTAGTACTTTTATCCACGTAGGTACCTACCCATTTTATTTGTTGAAATATGGCCGTGTGGGATGTCAAACTTCAAGATTTTACAGTGGTGAAAAGGATTTCGGTACTTTTATCCACGTAGGTACCTACCCATTTTATTTATTGAAATATGGCCGTGTGGGATGTCAAACTTCAAGATTTTACAGTGGGAAAAGGATTTTAGTACTTTTATCCACGTAGGTACCTACCCATTTTATTTGTTGAAATATGGCCATGTGGGATGTCAAACTTCAAGATTTTACAGTGGGAAAAAGATTTTAGTACTTTTATCCACGTAGGTACCTACCCATTCTTTTTATTGAAATATGGCCGTGTGGGATGTCAAACTTCAAGATTTTACAGTGGGAAAAGGATTTTAGTACTTTTATCCACGTAGGTACCTACCCATTTTTTTATCGAAATATGGCCGTGTGGGATGTCAAACTTCAAGATTTTACAGTGGGAAAAGGATTTTAGTAATTTTATCCACGTAGGTACCTACCCATTTTATTTGTTGAAATATGGCCGTGTGAGATGTCAAACTTCAAGATTTTACAGTGGGAAAAGGATTTTAGTACTTTTATCCACGTAGGTACCTACCCATTTTATTTATTGAAATATGGCCGTGTGGGATGTCAATCTTCAAGCTTTTACAGAGGGAAAAGGTTTTCAGTACTTTTATCCACGTAGGTACCTACCCATTTTATTTATTGAAATATGGCCGTGTGGGATGTCAAACTTCAAGATTTTACAGTGGGAAAAGGATTTAAGTACTTTTATCCACGTAGGTATCTACCCATTTTTTTATCGAAATATGGCCGTGTGGGATGTCAAACTTCAAGATTTTACAGTGGGAAAAGGATTTTAGTACTTTTATCCACGTAGGTACCTACCCATTTTTTTATCGAAATATGGCCGTGTGGGATGTCAAACTTCAAGATTTTACAGTGGGAAAAGGTTTTCAGTACTTTTATCCACGTAGGTACCTACCTCAATACCTCTTCGAACGGTTTGTTCCCCTTTCTTCCCATGGTCTATCGTTAAGGTCACAAAACAATCGTCGTTTAGAATTCCCACCTCATAGTACATCTTTTTATTCATCTTCTTTTACCGTACATGCTACCAGAATCTGGAACAACCTCCCCAATGATATTCGGTCCTCTTCAACTATAGGCTCATTCAAACATAAAGTAAAATCCCTCATAAACAACCCACCATCTCATCAATAGTAGATAGTTCTCACTTAGATACATATAATATAGGTTTATGGTTGTGAATGCTTACATTTTTATCTTTTATTTTTTTTATATTTATATAGGTATTCTTGTTTCATATTATATATTTCATTTTCTGTTTATCTTTTGATCTAAACTCACTTTATACTAAAACAGTTCTCAAACGTTGTAGTAGGTTTACTGGAAGACATTGCCTCAAGGCAATATGTACGCCTTTTGTAAAATATTTGTATATTTGACAATAAAGTGTTTATTATTATTATTATTATTATTATTACCTACCCATTTTATTTATTTATTTATTATTTATTTATTTATTTATTAAAATAAACGGCCTAAGCCCTTAATACATAGAAATTATTAGTAGGTAGGATAATATACGATACAAAATAAAATATAATAAGGTTAATTTACAAATAATAGTAATAATTAATTAAATCTTTGATAACCTTAAACATAATCAAATCAGTAAACATTTAGAAAATGTTTACAATAAAATGTTTACATATGTTTAAAATATAATAATATTATATATATTAAAATACACAATAAAATGTTTATACATGTTTGTAATATATAAATGTATAAACATTAGAAAATAATAATAATTAATTGAATTTAAAATCTTTTTTAACCTTAAAATTAATCAAGTTAATAACCATTTAGGAAATGTCTATACATATTAAACTTCACTGATGTATGCGAATCGCTGAAGATATCAAAAAGATCTCCATAATCATTAGATTGTCTGTGAAGACGGCACATTGCGCTATTGTACTGTTGATTGGTGTGAGTGTTCGGAACATGAAATGTCTCATGTTGTCTTGTTATTCTAGCAGGTACATGAAGATTTACTAGATCTACCACTGCAGCACTGTCAACTTTATTATTGATAATTTTATACATTAAAAGTACATCATTGACAGCTCTCCTATCTTCTAGAGTAAGTAGATTCATTTTTTTTAAAAGAAAATTGTAATCAATGTCCTCTATTGGAATATTTAGTTTATAGTTAATGAATCTAAGGAATTTATGTTGAACACGCTCTATTCCAAATATGGCCGTGTGAGATGTCAAGTTTCAATATTTTACAGTGGGAAAAGGATTTTAGTACTTTTATCCACGTAGGTACCTACCCATTTTTTTATTGAAATATGGCCGTGTGGGATGTCAAGGATCAATATTTTACAGTGGGAAAAGGATTTTTGTACTTTTATCCACGTAGGTACCTACCCATTTTTTTTATTGAAATATGGCCGTGTGGGATGTCAAACTTCAAGATTTTACAGTGGGAAGAGGATTTTAGTACCTTTATCCAAGTAGATACTTCCCATTTTTATTGAAATATGGCCGTGTGGGATGTCAAACTTCAAGATTTCAATACCCATTTTTTTTAAATTTACATAAATATGAGCTGAAAAGGATGTGTAGTAAAAGTCTGAGAGATTGTGTGCGTAACAGTAATATACAAAAGGAATGTGGAATGAAAGTTGGTGTAATTACAAGGATGAATGTGAATAAGTTAAGATGACAAGCTCATTTAAATCAAATTCTACAGGACGGTTACGTGTTGAGCACATTGAACAGGAGAGCATGCAAGAGGAATTGTATGACAGTGACGGAAGCGAAAGATGTATGCAAGGATAGAAGGAAGTGGCTCTCGATCCTTTCTGTCTACCCCGCGAGGAAAGCGGCGTAATGGTATGTATGTATGTATGTATGTGTATGTAATGTAGGTATATTGCTATAATTTTATATACTGTTAGTCTCACTAACATATATTCTATTATATGTTCTCTACTTTAATGTGACACTGTGTATATATGTAGTTGATACAAAAATTATTGCCGCCTACATAAAATATTTTTTATTTATATATCGTTGCCGTGGATGTGAAGTGATCCAACCCACAAGACAGACATTCCGAGAAAAAGGGTGTTGAAGTTACGCTGTTTCATCCGAAAATACTAATCTTACAATAACTAAGTTATTTTTGCATGGGTTTCGCTAAAAAATTTACACAATATTCCTGATCACATATTCCACTAATATTAATAACAAAATATAAAAGAATTTATATATTTTAGAAGTAAACACGAATTTATCACTTGGGTTATTTCACCACTGTAGCTGAGAAAGATCCACCTGTAAAAAAATTGTTGGAAAGTTACGCGCTATGCGGCTTAGATCTTTTCACTTCTATAATTTAATTGAACTATTTGTTCCTATATGCGTTAGTGAAATGCTCTAACATACTTGAAATGATTGTAGAAACACTTAACATGTCTTCAAAATCTTCCAAAAATGCCCTTTAGGAATATCAAATCACTTATTTCTCTTCACCACTATGTTCTCCGTGGTTTTCTGAACAAAACTGCATACTAAACCCATTTTTCAAAAAAGTGTGGCTTGGATCACCTCCACGGCAACGATATACCTACTTACTGTTTTTTTTTTATATATATTTCCCGTATTCCCGTGCAACGCCGGGTATTTAAGCTAGTATCAATATACAATTAAAACATCAAACTGTTTGTATAAAGTTATATGCAGAATCAAAGAATTGATTTTTTGAAATTTTAAGATAATTACATGTAATAGTTGTAATTAGTTTTATACATATTATTATTTATTGAATAAATTGAATTGGAATGAAAAAAAATAATAGCACAAATAATATTTGAAATAAGTTTGTTACCTATTTACATCACAATATTAAGATTCGACCACTGTACATTGTTTACATTATGTATTATTAAGGTGACCAACTATTTTTTATTCAAAAAGAGTACACTTTGCAAGTATTTCATAGGTGAAAAAAAGACGAAAAAACGATAAAAACTTTATTTTCTTTTATGTTAAAACATATTTTTCTTCGTAGTGGATTTTTTTGTTAAATGAGGATATCCGTCTAATAATGTAGCCATATCCGAACAACTTTCATTTTGCATATTAAATTTGACTGTTAAGACGGCAGATAATGTTTTTACAGAAAGTTGCGACTTCTCACTGCTCCAATAATCATTCCCTAGTAAAAATACCCTTTCAACAGCAGCATTAGTGCCTGGACAACATAAGGAAATTTCTATTAAGATTTTTAAATTTTCATAAAATCAAATAATCTAAAAAAATGTTTTAGAAATACAAATGAGTATAAAATTATACAAATGAGTACTTTCAGAGTACAGGATTTGAAAAGAGTACAAAACTCAGTAAATGAGTACAGTCTGTTGGTCACCTTAGTATTATATTATTAAATTGTGTCAGTGCACACATAGTAGAATTCCATAATTATATAATTGAAACAAGTTTTTCTTTTAGATTATTGTACTATACTATAGATTGATAATGACCTGATAAGTCGAAAGAGTGACGTCTCTCTCGGAATCAATAATCTATAGTAGAAAGAAACACTTGTTTCAATTACATACATATGTATTATTTTTTCACTAGGTGGGTAGGTGCTATTTTTATGATTTGTTTTTTATGTATCAAAGAATAAAATAAATAAATAAAGTTAGTAGACAGAAGTATGTTTTTTTGCAGTAGTCGTTGAAATTTAGCTACGATATATAATGTAATTTTCTAGTCGTTTAATCCACAAGACCCTATAAAGAAATGCACACCGCAGGAAGTTCACGTTCCGTTTGGTTGATTGCCTCTGGTTGCTCGACGTGTTGATGTTGACTGTGTGGTGTATTAAATAAATGTATACCTACCATCTATCTATCTGTCTACCTACATCCGTAGTAATGTTGTATGTAGAAAGATATATTGTATTTGGTATCCACGGGGCCACTGGCCCAACTGGTTGCCACAACACACCAACACAGTCTCGCCGCGTTATAATATACCTTCGTCTATACCAGCTATAAAGTCTTGTCGTTACGTTATGGTGTACAGTATTATAATATTTATTATTATATAGGTATATGTGGGTTATATTGTTATACCTAGACTTATTTCACCCACACTATAATTATGTACTAGTCTTTACAGAGTGCAGACCTCCACACGATTTTCTGCTCAGTTCAGTGTTAGTCTCTCTCTGTATTACCTGGTTTAAGAATTAAAGTTAGTGGTTAGTCAGTATTCATGGAGTCTTTCTTTTATTATTCGAGTGCTGAGTGCTGAGTGCTGAGTGATATAGGTATAATAATAGTGTACACGTAGCGCATAGTAAGCGATATAGCGTTTGGTTTTATAAGTTTATGTATTTTGTGTTGTGTATGCGGGTAAGTTGAGGTGAGGTGGGAGGTTGGCATTGAGATTGAGACCACAAGACAAGAGGAGCAGACTCCGGCTCCGTATTTGCCATTGCCATCTAACTAACTGTTTCCACAATGTGATGACTGTATCCATGTACCTGCCTATATAATAATAGTGTTTGGTTGATAGTGTTGTTTAATGTTAAATACTGCAGATTTTGCCTAATATTGTGTTTGGATTCTGTTCTGATATATAACCTATGTAAGTTGTATCTATTTTCTACTTTATTATTTCTCAAGTTTATACAAATATTTTACTACTAAGTTTTGTAGGTTACCTCTATCAAATGTGGACTCTATGTTATACGATAATATTCCTAATTGGGTATTATATTTATTATTACTGTAGTATGTTAATACGTAGGTAGGTAAAGGTACTATTTGCAATGGTAGGTAGGTACTTGTGTAGGAGAGTGCCCTAGGAGGTATAATTATAATATAACTAGTTGACCCAGCGAACTTCGTACCGCCTAACAATCAATGACTTATTGATATTATTTTTAATCTCTTTACAAACTCCCGAGGTTCCTAAACATTTTTTTCTCATAGACTACTTTCAAAAATTTGCTGGTTCCGGTGGACCCCCTGTATTTCTACCCTCCCCCCGTCGCTAAATTTTTGAAATGGTATAGGAATTTGAAATAATCCAAAAACTCCTCGGTTTTCTTACAGAGTATTTTCTCACAGTATACATTTTTCTACTATATAACGGGTATTTGTACCGAATATTGTTTACTTTAAAAATATTATGCGTTTAAATTTCTACCCCCTCCCGTCGCCGAATTAACAAAATGGTATGGGAATTTAAAATAATTCAAAAACTTCTCGGTTTTCTTAAAGAATATTTTCTCACAATACCTTTTTCTACAATGTACGTGGTATTTGTACCGAATATTGTTTATGTCAATATCTGGTGCTTTTACCGAATAGCCGAAACTTTAACTATGGACTTGTGCACCCCCATTTTTTGTCACGCCATCGTAGACCCCCGTCGAGTCTCCCGTGGATATCTGAGGATCCACCTGGACCACTTTGGGAATCACTGATATAGTGTAAAAAATAAAATTAATTTATGTTGAACAATATTATATTTAACTCAGATTTGTTTATAATTTTCTGCTGTACTTAATATAATAATATGTAGGTACTAATTTATTTTTTTAGGTTGATACCTACTCATTCATTTTAAATTTATAAAAATTCTTTCTATGATTTTTTCAAAATTGAAATTTCAGAACCACAGCTGTTAAATTGTATGGATAACGATTCTAATTTGAAAATGAATACAAAAAATTGTTCTATAAATATGAAAATGAGAAATTCATGAAATGAAAAAACTTTATCGTTGATTTTGTATAATTATCCATATTGTCTCTGTGTGATAGGGAACTGTCATACAAACAGTATTTTCATACAAAAATACAATCAAAATTTCCTACTATTCCGTTGGATTTTCCAAAACAATTCTTTTATAATAATAATAATAACTAGACAATTTATAGTGCGCCGTTTTGTGCAATATATTCACTTCAAGGGCGCATCCTAAAATATAGTGTTTATACCTATGATTAAAGCCTGATACATATAATACAAATATTAATAAGCTATTATAAAAACTAAACATATATAAATAACAATAAGTTGTACAATTTATATCATTTATATGATATACCAAACAAGTGTGTCTTTAATCGACTCTTGAACAGATCAAGAGACTGTGTCTTACGCACTTTTTATAAACAGTCTCCTGATAATTACGAACACAACAAAAAAAACAATTAGCCAAGTTGGTCAAGCTGTTCTCAAGTTATGGAGTGACATACATGGTCAATCCATTTTTATTTATAAGATATAGTTCCCTAGGTGGGTACGTCCTTTATATTATTACAATATCAGATCTTCATCAGCCCTCTCTATTCTGTGTGGTGGTATGGATACCTACCTCTACTAACATGTACCTACATATTAAGTTGCTGTATGTATTGTTTGTGTGCACTTGTAGGTACATAATATGTGTGTAATACATAAGCATGTATGTAGGTATGTATTGTGTCAACAAATTGAGTAGAGAGGCATCTTGAACAATTACGATACATTTAATTTATTCAATTGCCGCAGAGTTAAATGATATCAATACCTAAGTAGGAACCAATCTATAAATTATATAGGTAGGCAAGTATAGTAGGTATACCATCGGAAGGAAGAGATGTATGTTGTATGTATGTAGCTGTATAATGTATAGGTATGGGTAAGTACCTACAATATTGGGTTAGAAAGATTCCTGAGAGAGAAATCTCTTGCATAGGTCAGGTTGAACCCGCTGGTAGACTTGGCATATTATGATACCTGTGGTGCATACATACGTAGGTATACCTACTAGTATTGTAATAAGTAGACGAGACGTTTTCTCCTTGTTTCATTCTCGACTCTCCCAAATTTCTCACAATAGACACGTATTCTATTTAAAAAGGAAACACTTCCGCCCTGCTGCTGCTTAATGAGTCATTGTCTTGTAGCCAATGCAATGTTGAGTTTGTTTTCCTTCCTGCGCTATACGCTTCGTAAGTGAGAGGTGAATGCTGCGGCCGTGAGGACCATGAATATAATTTCAATTCAATAGTAGCCACCTCTATACCTACCTACATAATAATATGACGTATTATATACAAATACTTAATACATATAAAGCAATTCATTCGGACGAAATTATTATCAATATATATCTATCTACATCATAGGTATGTAATATGTAGGTGCCTACCTATAGAACAGTAACAGGACCCGATGACGATGAACTCTCACCTCAATCCACTGGTACGGCGGTCGTGTCCCGAAATACTTAGATAGGTAATTACGTGAATGAAATATTTAGATGAACTATGTACAGGATATTGCTAGGTATATATATTAAAATAATATATTGCTATGTCAAATGCTGAGTGATTTCAAAGCATTAATAGTGTAAGACACATTTTTGATAAAATTAAAATACAAAAAGGAAAGTATAGAAGCTACCTAGCGCCAACAAGCTGGTCTTTGCACAATAAACATTTGACATGTCAGGGAATAAATTATTGGTTGGCTATTTCCCGTTTTTTACGAACTATTTAGTTTCTCAATTACATTATATATTCAGTCATGAAACAATGTCATGTTTAAATGAATATAAAATATTGCCAAATGTATATAGTAAGTTACAATCCATTGGACCGGTCTGCAACGAGTTTGGATTTTCTTCTCCATTCCTTACTATTTTCAGCTAGTCTCTATAATTCTACGTATGTGCTACAGTTCGCGTCCTTCATCACTTGATCCATTTAGGTGTCTCTTGGTCAGCCTGTGCCATTTCTGCCTTCGGTATTGCCTTTTGCGATGGAGATGAGCAGGGCTGGGTGCATGAAGTTGTGGTCAATCCAGTTTGCTCGTTGTTGGTTGATATTTTTAGGAGTTGTCTTCTTTCATCTATCCTACTTAACACCTCTTCGTTTTCAACTTGTTTCGACCAATGGATTTTCAGCATGCGTCTGTAGCACCACATCTCAAAGACCGTGAACCGCCCGCTTTCTCTCTTTGCTGATGATCAAAATCTCACTACCATATAACAGAATGCTCCATCAAAGGTTTCAGTAAGGTTCTTCCTAACTCTTAAATCAATATTTGGGGACTCCAATATTTTAGACTTTTTGTTAAAGGCAATTCTTGCCTGGTTTATTCTGCTTAGCTCTTACCTGTTTGATACTCACTCTATTTATGGCAATGTTCGCAGTTGCCTCATCTCTTCCAACGACTATATATTTTGTTTTGTCTTTTCGTTGTGTCGTCCTGTCTCCCTTGGTGGAAAGAAGGTTTGGTAGGGATATTCCTTTCGGGAGAGTTTAATGTTTCCACACCATGCTGGCACCGGCGACTCTCGGGCTCGCGTCCTTTGAACTCTTAACTGCACGTCTCTGGACACCTTTCTTCGGCCTTCTGTACTTAAACATTTGTGTAAATATTTTATTAGGTATCATGTTTTTTATTTTGTTTTATTATTATTTTTTTTAAATTTATTTATTTAACAAAATATATTTACATTGATTGTTTCTTACATACTATACATATTTTTTTTGTATTCTCTGGAGAACAAAATACGATTTTTACCCCTCCAGAAAGTGCACAAACACTTGTGTAGGAGTGGCAAGCAGTGTCTATATATAATACATATCAAAAACATATAAATACATACAAACACACATAAACACAATAAAATATACAAACACCAAACAGTATCAACCAAAACAAAAAATACCGGCAACATGTGAACAAACATTCTACCCAATGCTTCCATACAAAAATGTCACAATTTTACACTATTATGTGGGTAGTTAATAATAATGTAAAACTTTGTTTTATTGTTTGTATTATTTTTGTCTCATTTTGTTTATTTTTCTCCTTCTCATTATTTTTTTACATGTATGTATAATGTTATTATCCTAAATAAACTTTATTCCCGTCCAAAGGGGAAATTGAAGAGAGAAGTAGTATAAAACATTCTCACGACGGTGGCTTTGGCCGGCCGGCCCTTCAGGCCTCCCCAATTGTCCGTGAGGACAATTTTGGTGTGAATGTGCGAATAAGTAGGAGTTAACGACTCTTGAGATATCTGAGTGTGAGGTAGGTCTTTCATCAATGTCTTTATTTATTCTCATATCGTATTTTGACAATAATGTATTTCCCATTCTTCCTAGGGCTTCATTCAGCTCATTCTCAAAGTCTGCGAGCAGTGCTAAATCGTCAGCGTATCATTTTTATCTTTTTTCCATTTATCTTTACTTCTGTACATTAAGGGTTTTCCCACCACTTTTCCCTTGATGTTTTAAGAGCTGAGCTCCTATATCATCCAGACTCAACGAAACAAAAGAAAAATTCAAAGGGAGGGCTCAGGATTTGCCTTAAGGGATTCCCTCGACAAAATCCTCCCCGAAACTACAATGTCCCTTGTGTCTTAATGTCCCTTGGAGGAGATACTCACTACAAGGCACTACTCACTACTACAATATTCTTACAAACTATGTTCTTACAGTTACGTATTGCTACGTACCTACTAAAATTCTTAACACTAGAGACAACACTTTACAGCTTATTATCTAAGTAGTAGAGTATTCAAGACAATAATAATAAATGCTTACCGATCATACTCACCACTGCCAAACACAAAATTTCCTCCTTTTTGAATTTGAAAGAAACAAAAATAAGAAAAAAAAAGAAAGGGAAAGACACACATTAGACTTCCAAGGGTAGAGTATGAAAGGGGAACCAAATAAGCAATTGATCAACAAAATAAAAAATAATTAAATGACAAAACCATGAGACAGAGTGCTTGAAAAGCCACCTCCAACGACAGGAGTGGACATGCACAAAACAAGTAAGAGTTCAGCGGCTCGGTCACCAAATTATCAGGATGAATCCACATTTACTTCTGTACAGTTCTTCATTTCTTCTCTCAGTTCATCAATAGCTCGTTGTATAGTTTATTTTATAATCATCCTAAAAATGTCTGAGACCATAACCGCTTTTGGCAATGACGAGATCACTAGGATCATTGAAGAGGTTAAGGATATGATCCTTAAGGCTTATTCAGGACAATGTCCTGTCTCCTTCGTCACCGACGAGGCTATATTATTATCGAATGGTATATTTTTTTGTGCATAGTACCGGTTGCAACATACGGCCTAGAAACAGTGACACTGACCAAACAGAGCACCGAGAAAATAAGGGTTACCCAAAGATCCATGGAAAGAGCCATGCTGGGCATCACCCTGAGAGACAGAGTTAGAAACGAAACGATACGGCAAAGAACAAAAGTAACAGATATTGCCCAACGTATCGTATGTCTCAAATGGCGGTGGGCAGGTCACATGGCCAGAGATCCAGAAGATAAGTGGTCAAAGAGGGTCTTAACCTGGAAACCAAGAACAACTACCAGGAGTGTAGGAAGACCACCACTACGATGGAGGGATGACCTGGTCAAGTACGTCGGTGTCAACTGGATGCAGAGAGCCCTAGATAGAGCGGCGTGGAAGGCGATAGAGGAGGCCTTCGTCCAGGAGTGGACGGGAGTGGGCTAGGAAGAAGAGAAGAAGAAGAAGAAGATATTTTTTAATGCAAAAAAGAGATAATTAGGAGTTCATCTTACCAGATAAATGATTACTCGAGTGCACAGCTTTATACTTTTATTCAAAGAGTAAAATAGTAAGTTACAATTAATTGTGTATAATAATATTATAACGCGCACTACTTATGTACCGCACCTGTGGAGATCACGAAAGAGAGTGAAGCTCCAGACGCTCCACAGGGTCCTCCCAGTCGGAGATTAGTCCTGGTGACAACACTTTATCTATTATTACCAGTGCTCTTTACCTCCACTACAACATCATTAAAAAGGAACAACAGAATCGAAGGAGAGTCTCTATCCTGGCGATAAAGTCATTGTATGTTATGTTGAAAATATCGACATGAAGATTCGTATCATTAAATAGTTTTAAAGCCTTGCCGACAGGAGGATTTGGTATAATGTTTGTTCTGCTATCCGGGGGTAGGCTGTAGAGAATGATTGTACGATACTGGGTCGTAGACACTAAACTCACTCGATGAGTATCTTAGAAGCGTATGATATCCTTAAGCGTATGATAACGGTCTTCCTTTACATATCAGACTCGCACCAACTATCTCAATCTTCAAGAATAAGGTGAAGCATTTCTACCTCACTCCTACTTCCACGCCATAATTTCACAAAATTCCTGATTTTCCCTTCTTTAATCCTCCTGTTCCATTTCCCCCCCTCCCTTTCTCCTTTGTATATTTGTATGTGTGGGTGTGTGTGCGTATGTATGCTTGTGTGTGAATGGCTCTATGCATGTATGTATTTATTCGTATGTATTACATATTATATTATTTATCTATATTTATATATTTATATATTATACTTAACACGTACATCAAGTACATTATACGTTTTTTTTTATATTTATATTTCACTTATTTGTCAAAGTTGGGTTGATTGGCAGAAATCGCCAATAGGCGATAAATCCGCCCTTTACATGTTAATTTATGTGTAATAAAGTTTTTATTTATTTTATTTATTTATTTATATCCACAGAATTCCATACAAAACCTAGAACCCTGACTCATTTACAAAAGTGAGGCAAAAAATCTATGAATTTGTAACAGAACGGTTGGCGAAAGCGCGTGGTGTTTCCTACATTTTATGAAGTATTTCTCGCATTTTTATAAACATATATCATTTTTACATTTATAAAAACGTAATTGGACATTTTTTGAAGTTCTTATTGACGTTTTAAGCGATTTACTACACTTTTTTTCGCCAACCGATCTGTCAAAAGTGCCGAAAAATGGTGCCTCACTTTATTACAATGAAAATACATACGAGTACTCCATCTAGGTATTATATATAAAAATCTATGATGATATCATGCTTAAAGTTTTTTGTTGTTCGCACTTCGTTGTACCTATTTTCTTAGGTAGTGTTCGTATCAGATATTTGGCTAAATCCTCAGGTATCTCTCTTGTGTCATATATTTTACAGACAAGTAGCGATTTTAAAAAATCAAGTAACGGATGTGCATTGTAGAATATTTAAAAAACATTCAAAATGTCTCGTAACTGTTACATAGTTAATCCTTCTAAAATAACTGATAATTTTAAACAATGTATCTAGAATGCTGCTTTTAGCTCATTTAAGCAAGTTACCAAACAGTAATAATATGCTATTATTATAGTCACCGTCCAGTGTAAAGTGTTACCTAACAGACTATAACATATTGGCAGGTTCCTATATTCATATTTAGAGAGTAGTTGCACATAAAGTACCTACATAATATGTAATGTCAAATCAAATCTGATAGGTTGAAAATCATCTCACACGTTTCTCATAATTGATTCTCGTGACTCGCCATGCCAGTGTGATGTGACATTTATATCTACACATTCAACATTCTACATTCTACACACACCTATCTGCGTAGATGATATTATAACCTCCGGTGTTATGTTTAGTGAAGTGACTTGCTTTTATATTATTATTCATCCTTACCACCTGTGTTACATTACCTGTGTTACAGTACCATGGATAAAATAAAGAAACATTACAGTCACATATTTGGTAATTCTTGGTTTATCTCTCTCTCGCACTCTTATTGATGTATATAGGTAATTTGTATACCCGTAGTTTTGCATATTATTTGGTTAATGGCCGGCATTACATTAAAGCTAGCATATATTTTATATATCAACAGTTTATCTACAGTGTGATCAGCATCGTGTATCTAAATCATAAAAACTAATTTGTTATTCACAAAAGTTTAAAACAACTTTATCTTTTTACAGAAAAAACTCCCGAGCCAATAACACTCGCTACCTTCAGAGATGAAGACAGCATGGCGGACCAAGAGGAATTGTGTCTCTTGACTCCAGAAAGAGATGGCCTGGAAGATGTAAATAGAGGAGAACATATAAAGTGCTATTGCAACCAACTAGTGAGTGAAAATAATGAATTAAGTGCCTCAAAAAGTGAACGGAATTTAGAAGATAGTGAAATCGTCAATATTGATACAAGAGATACATCCATTGGGTCAGTTTCTGACAGAACTACAAATAGTGCAAATTATTGTTCCTCAAGAGCATCTCAAAATTATTGTGAAAATGTTCCACAAACGTCGAAGATTTCTACATTATCTCCATTCCATAACAGTTCTAATGTGAGAAATAATTTTAGTATAAATGAATTTAGAGACACTATAGGAATATGCGAAGAGCGTACAGAGATAGAAAACTACAGAGAAAGAAAACCAATTATTGATAATTCAATGTTTTTTTATCCGACTGGCTCTAATGCAAATATAGGCTCATTGAATATTCAATCTTATGTTGAAAGGTCAGATGATATTTCGAACGTCTCGAACAATGAACAACAAGGAACCAAATCTCTGGTCTCAATCAATTCTGAAATAATGGAAATATTGTCTGATCTTGACAGCGTTTTAGACAGCTCAATTGTTGTAAGGGAATCTGGTTCCTCTGAGTTGACCAATTCATCTAGAAAATATTTGAAATTTGAGCATGATGTAAGCAGTGATTATGTTGAAGTAGAAAAAGTAAACAATAATTTGTCAGTAATTCGAGATAACTTAGTCAATATAAAAAACGACTTGGAAAGTATTAAAGGAGAACTTCTTGAAGTAGACGATGAATTAAGGGAATCTGTTTCTGAAGAATGTGATAACATTAACACGTCCAATGAAACAATTCCCATTCATGATACTGAGCCGGTTAGAAGAGATGAATCATTCCTCGAGGAGAGTTCTATAAACGTAGAGAGGGCGACGGTTAGACGCTCGGGCAGACGAGATGATAGTGAGACGAGAGAAGTTGAAAGAAGAAGATCTATGAGGTTGGTGAGCCCTTTGCAACTTCCGAGCGTCCCCTCTACTCCACTACCTTTGCAAGAGTTAAGCCTTTCCGCACAGTTGTTTTTGCAGACACAAGATCCTGAGCGCTACAGTCACATGTGTCCATCTAGCTCAACTGCAGCTCCTCGTGAGAGAGGACGTAGAGCTTCTACACCCCGTCGCTGTACTTCACTGCATGTTCAACCTCGTTCCACAGAGTCTGCATCTGCGTCTTCATCAGTTTTATCAAGTGCGCATTCCTCTCCTTTTCACATAACTATGTCTCGCCGTCAAGAGATCCCTCATCATCAACGGTGAGCTATATGACTTTATTTATATTAATGACGGGGTAAAAAATGAGACTTTTTCAACAAAATATATTTTTTTATGGCAAAGCAGGTATATATGACTTAATATTTTGTTATATAATCGGTATTTAGCGAAAAAAGTGATTTTTAGGAATCCCAAAATGGTGCACCAATAAATTTTTATTTAGAGCTGATTTTCTTACTCTCGAAAAATTTTCTTCAAATCTGCAAACATAAAATATTTGTTGGTATGGATGGCCAATCTGGTGGATGAGAAAAATATTCATAACCTAGTTGATAAAATATCGCCATCGGAACGATCCATGTCTTGTGACCAAAGACATTATACATAACAAGATTGTGCACTTCTTTGAAAAACATGCTACCTGAGATATTAATTGTTAGAGAGCTGTGAAATAATATGAAATAATAATAACTTGAATACCTCCAAACAATAATAACTATCGATAAGTTGGGCGGGTAGCTGTTTGTTGAAATAATATAACATAACAACTTTACCAATATCAACGTCACATGCGTAATTTCCTCAAATCATATTATTTCGTTCTAATAAGATTAGAATCTAATTGCATGATATTGTATCGAACATTTCTTAACATAGGTATTATTTGACGGTGAAGATGATTTTTTGAGTTTATTCATGAAACACTAACAAAGATATTTGTTAAATTATTCATGTGTCAGCAGGTACCTCATATGGATATGTCAGAGTTGAACATGTGACGTAATCACAAAAATTACAGATTCATTCATTCAGATAGATATAAATGAGGCGTATAGTTCCAATCGGTGTTAAGTCCATTTCACTTGATTTTCTGGTAGGCCCATATATTTGATATCCACAGCTGATATATGGGGAAAGTAGTTGTTGCAAGTATGCTCAGTTCTAAAGATGTTAATCCAGAGAATGTATATGAAAAAAATAATTCAAAATACTACAGATTCACCTCATAAATATCAAATCATATTTGGACTTAACGAAGTTTGACTCTTTCATGAGGAATTTAACGGTTTTTGTAATACCGCTCGCACAGATATTTGAAGGTCACACCAAGGTCGCCATATTGAATTTGGATAAATCTAGAGCTGTGATTGGCTGTCTGCGAACTTATGGTTGTTTGAAACAAAATGTAAAACGGACTTAACGTTGTTAGGAATAAAACTATTTTTTTGCCACGATTTTCTTGTTTATTAAGCGGAGAATATAACACACATATTGGGTCGAGTAGTCGGAAAATGAATTGTCTATATGAATCAATGTGTGATTAAAATTGGACTTAACGTCGATTGGAACTATACGCCTCAAATAGTGAATTTATTTATTCATACAGTCATTTATATTATTGTTTTAATTTCAGTGAAGACGACGACGCAGAGGACGGCAAGGAAAGATGGCCAGTGCGGGGCGGCTCTGCCTTGGCGTTACTCTCTTGTACCCTGAGCGCCTATTCCGTGTGTCGCTTCTCTTTACTGTGCCTTCACTTCGGAGCTAATTTTCTAGTTCAATTTCTCTTCCTATCTCTTATGTTTGGCGTTCCGTTGTGTTGCCTTTTCGCTTCCTTGGGCCGCGCCCTGAATGCGGGACCTCTAGGATCGTGGCGAGTGGCTCCGTTGTTCCGAGGCCTAGGAGCAGCTTTGTTGCTCTCACAGGTTCTACTGGCTGCCTATTATGTCGCAGGTCTCTCCTGGCTTTTAGTTTATTTTAGAGACTCGTTTGTTTCTCAGAATGGACTGTACAGATGGGCAGATCCCTTTCCTCCGTCATCCATGTCAGATGGATCACTACTGAATAACACCACACATTTACCTCTGTCCATCCCCGCATATCTGAGTGAAGTAGTTCTTAGACGTAGTGAGTCTCCCACTCTTCCTTTCCAGTCTCTCTTCCATATATGTCTCCTATGGGTGGCTGTGGCGCTTATCCTCTGCAAAGGACTAGCATCTTTTGGGAAGGTAAATATGCTTCCATATGTCTAAATATACCTATACATGACTGTGTAACCGTAATAATTACATAAACAGTGAGAAGTTATTATTTAATTTGCAAATTGAGAAAAAATAAAAAATAAAAGTCACTAATGGTGCGTAAAATACAATATATTCATATCTTATCGCTTGTTTGTTTGCTCTATATTTTGTTTTCCTCATTTTATATGGACACTATTTTAATTATTAAACACAAACTAACAGTTATTTACATATTTTCATCTATAAGACATAATGTTATATAAGGCCTTATGCACAAGAGAGGTGCGGTTTGATCCCAGGTGTTGCCAAACTCCCCTGTCACGACAAAAGATTGTTATTATTATAGATTATTTAAAAAAAAAACTAATATATACACCTATGTGTATAACATGAATATACATTCCCAACAAAATAAACAAGTCAGTGAAGTTTGTTTAGTTATTTACAATACTTAATAGAAGTAATAATACTAAAAATCATTATTGCACAAAAAAATTATACAACATTTTATGCGATGGGCGAGTTTATCGTAGAAACGCAATGTTCCAACTTACCTCTCCATTAAACAAAAATAAATAAATGAAATAATGCCAAGGCAAAATGAAGAATGACCTTTTTCAAATTGTCCTGGGTCTGGGTGTTACATGTATATGTGTTCAGTGCATTGTATATATGTGTATCGTCGTGTTAGTACCCATAATACAAGATTCATATCTTAGTAATTCTGTTTTGGTTTTATAATTGAAAATGTATTTGCCTATGCTGTTATCAGTGTAATATGCTGGATTAAAATTTGACTTCTTACATAATTTTCAATTATCATAAGTTAATTTTCCGATGAATAACATTTTTAATAACATCATTAGTTGGTTGTTTCACATGTGGGTATATGTATTTGTGTGTCATTTGTGGATAAACACGATTTATGTATTTTGAATGACGGCTCCCCGACCAGGCTCTCTTCTCCAAACCAAAATCCAAGTGCAGTAGACCTAACAATTTGCACAGGCAACCTGGCTTGCTCATCTAGCTGGAGTATCCTAGACGACCCATTTTCCAGTGATCACTATCCAATTTTTGTTAGCCTAGCTGTTACACTTTCCAGAAATGTCTCATACAGTAGAAGATTATTCAGTATCAAAAAGGCTAAATGGGACAGTTACTCAGAGACCGTTAAAGAACCCGTTTCTAAAATGGGGAATAACACAAATACCTCTGTACAAGAGCATTATGATGACCTAACACAGATTCTGTACGATGCGGCCAACATTCCAATAAGAAAAAATCCCAACAAACAGATTAAAAATGCTCCTTGGTGGGACCAGGAGTGCTCTAATCTTATTGCCGAAAGGAAACAAGCTATGCACACCTTCAGGAAAAAAATTGATCTGGAATCATTTATCAAGGCAAAGGCTATACAAGCTAAAGTAAAGAAAAAATTGAGAGCCAAAAAGCGTCAAAGTTGGCAGAGCTTTTGCTCTTCATTGTCCCCAAATTCCCCCCCTCTTATGTTTGGAGTATGATCAGGCGCTTCAAGGGCTCCTTCCAAATTCCCAAAATTACTGCCCCCCTATCTGACTGGCTTCCAGATTTTTTGAATAATTTGGCTCCTCCTATTGTCCCGCATTTGGAACAATTAATTCCTCCCTGTGTTCCTGATAATGATCCTAATCATAGTAATAAAAGCTTGCAGAAGGAAATAAATATGAACGAATTAAAAGTCTGCTTACTTTCAGTTAAGCACTCTTCTCCTGGTGAAGACAAAATTCCGTACATTTTCTTTCAAAGAGCCCCGGATATATTTTTATCATCTTTTCTCATCCTTTTTAATAAAATATTTTCTTCGGGAGATATTCCCAACTCTTGGAAACATCAGTTGATCATCCCTGTCTTGAAACCAGGTAAAAACCCAAAACTGGGCTCCTTTTATCGGCCAGCCTTGTCTTCCTGTGCCATGAAAATTTTGGAACATATATTAAAAAACAGGCTTGTCTGGTATATAGAGCACAACTCTCTTCTTCCTCCATCACAGTTTGGTTTTAGAAAGTCCCTCTCCTGTGTAGATAATTTAAGCATACTGCTCACGGATATTCAGATTCCTTTTACTAGAAAAAAATTGACATCTGTTATTTTCCTGGATATTACATCAGCTTTTGACAATGTCTCTATTCCTCTTCTTTTCAAAAAACTCGTAAAACTCATGATTCCTCACAAAATGGCTGCATTGATCTTCCATATGTTTTCTGAGAGAAGTATCTCAGTGACCGGAGACGCTCCTGGAGAGTGTAGGAAAGTCTGGAAAGGCTTACCTCAGGGGTCAGTTTTGAGTCCAATCCTGTTCAACATTTATTGTTCAGACCTCCCTACAATCTCTAACGACTGTCAATTGATACAATATGCTGATGATATAGCGATCTATACATCTACCCAGAATATTGATTGTGCGGAAAGAGCTTTATCAAACTCATTAAAAACTTTAAATTCATGGATGGAACGAAATAACTTATTCCTATCTCCTCAAAAGTCTAAAGTTGCAGTTTTTTCCAGAAAGCACGTGAATCCATCTATCTCGGTAAGGCTTAGCGGAAATATAATCCTCAATGTGAGGAGGTCAAATTTTTGGGAATAACTTTGGATAGGAAATTGTCAAGGAATTCTCACGAAAACCATACAGTGACTAAATGCGAAAAAGATTTGAATATTCTCAGAGCTACTTCAAGTTTGTCATGGGGTTCTCACCCCTCTTCCATGAAAAATATGTACAACGCACTAATCCGGAGTCATTTGGATTATGCAAGCTTCTTACTGACTCCTTTATCCAAAATCTTGGAGAACAAGCTAGACGTTGTTCAAACGAAATCTCTTAGACTCATAGTTGGAGCTATGCCTTCTACTCCAAACAATTCTCTGCAGGTGGAGTGTGTTGATATGCCACTAAAAATTAGAAGACAGTATTTATCCGATTGTTTTTTTATAAGGAAGCGGATATTTATTGACCATCCATTGCTGAAAAGTCTCCCCTTATTGCGTGATCTATGTGATGGTAATAGTTATTGGAGGAGGAAAGCGAGACCATATTTGTGTAATAGCTATAGTAATTACATGACTCAATTTGGCGTTAAGCGTTACTCATTTCCATCTCCTGTCTACGATCTCCCATTGGAAGCTATGCAATTCTCTCCAAACATCATAGATAATATTGGCATCAATAAATCTCCCAAAAAATCTTCCAATGAAATAAATCAGATGTTCCTTTCAAAAATTGATTCTTCTTGGCCAAATCATACCCAAATCTTTACTGATGGTTCTAAATATTCTGTCAATGATCATTCCGGTTCAGCAGTTCTCATCCCAAAACTCAATATAAAATCGATATTGAAACTTCCACCTGAAGCCTCGGTCTTCACAGCGGAGTGTGCTGGTATGAGCCGGGCTCTCGTTCTGTGTAATGATCACATATTAGGCAGGGCAATTATCTTTACGGATTCATTATCTCTGGTACGACTTCTTGCATCTGACTCATCTAATGACAATTGTATTATACTGGAAATAAGGAAGAAACTATATGAACAGGTAGCGAGGGGAAGGGATGTTATCATAGCCTGGATCCCGGCCCACTGTGGTATCACGCCCAATGAGGACGTGGATGCATTGGCAAAGGAGGCTACCAGGAATGGTCTAGTTCCTGATAATTTTGAACTCCCCCTGAATGACATTAAGCGTACTGCCTTGTTCAGAGCTATGTCTGATTGGACCAACTATTGGAACGAGATCGGTAGGATAAAGGGATCAGTGTACTGGGGCATCAAGGAGTCTATTTCCAGAAAGCTATGGTTCCATAATTCCAAGTTTTCCAGGTCGGAGATTGTCTCATTGACTCGCATGCGCTTTAATCACCACAGGTTAGACAGTCATCTATTTAGATTAGGTTTGGTCTTGTCCCCTTTTTGCGAGTGCGAGCTCGATGTGGAATCTCTGGACCACGTCTTCCTCGGTTGCCCAATAAGAGACTCTTATGACTTGTATAATGAGATAACTGAAGTCCAGTATCCAATCAATATGTCTTGCCTCTTACACACTGATGCCCTCTCTGTATATCTCAAGATTTTAAAATCCGCCAAAAGAAATTTTATTATCTTATAAATTAATGCCTTAATATTACGTGACATCTTCCTAAAATATTGTATTTGGCACAAATCGTCACACAAGGGACGGGTTGCCGTAATCTAATAAATAATAACAATATATGTATTTGTGTATAGTTTTTAGTTTTTCTTTCTTATGTAGAATGTTGAATATGTCTTCTTCCTTGTTTCCCCTCCCCCTACTTAGTACCTAGCTTAAGTCTGTATTTTGTTTTAGTTTCTAAGTTGACGGCACTGAAGAAAGCCTCTGCCAAAATAAAATTTATACAGTGAAAGTTACAGTGTTTTAATATTAATAAAAATGAACTTTCATAAGGCTACCACCGAAAAAATAGAATACATTCTGCATACATGAAAAACATGATGAGATAATCTTTGCATGATTTACTACCATGGGCGAACCTAGGATCCTGGACTTAGAGTATTTATTTATTTAAATATTAATCAACACTAATAGGAAAATAAATTAAATTGATATTAAAGAATGGGAAATGTATGGAAAATGCCTCAAAAGTGAGAGGCTGCTCTCCTACTCCTCTAGAAGTAAAACTAAATATAATGTGTAATTATACTTCAGAATCTTATATAATTATTTCCGAAAAATACATATAACTCTCTGTATTATCTGCAAAATAAACATATAATTATGAAAAATTAAAATAATGAAATTCGGGTTGAGCTAGGGCCTCTCAACCGGAGGTGCGTTCATTTAGATAGGTACATATTAGGTATGTATGGATATGCTGGAGTTGCATTGGATTTAATTCTCACAGTTCAATGATAATAGTTCCATTGTATTATATAAGTAACAACATAATAGGTAAATAAGTTTATTATGTACATTCGATCATGAATATTTTTCAGGTGGTGTTCGTTGTGAGTTTAGTTCCCGTTGCGGGTTTGTGCGCCGTGTGCATCAGAATGTTATGCCTCAGCCCCTCTGTGTTCCGCGGCGCATTGCCTTACACCAACTGGGGAGAATTTTTCATCAACAGCAAGGTACGTGTATACCTCTCATTTCTCATAGCCCTCATAAAGTTATTGTATCTGCTGCGTCAGCCGGGTCCCCCGCCCACTGACGTGGTAGGATCGTAGATGCCAACACTGGCATAGTTGTATAGTATGTATCTACGAATAGAGAGAGTCCAAATATTAAAAAAAAAATCTTCACCTAAACGGATAAATAGGAGTCCTTGGACTCCTGAAATATCCGAGAAATAAAGTTATTTCAACATTTCCTGTTGTATTGACTTCAAATATTCATCTCACAGTAGGTGATCAGAAAGTTAATGCACCGCTTAAGGCCGCACGGTGCTGGCGACCTGTACAGTGTACACGCAACCACGGCCCCTCTTATATGTATGAGTATTTAATTATATTTAGTAATTATTGTCTATTTGTTTGTTAATTTTTTTTACTGTCTATTGATCACAAATAAAGTTATTTCAACAATTGTTTTATTGATGTGTCATTAGTGATTATTCATATTACTCTTCATATAATTATTTTTGAATGCCTTAGTATTTTGGTATGTGAATACATAGAATAAATAAGGAATATACTAGGCAGAGATAGGTAATATCAAGTAAATATAATCGAACAACTAAAAAATAAAGTTTACACGAAACATTGAAACAGTGTAGGTAATATTATACTTATCTTACACGTACACATATTATAATATTCTGTAATGTTTTCATTTATATCTAAAGAAGATTAAAAATATATTTTTCTATTTAGATGATAATTTATAAAATAATTTTGTTGTTTACAGTGTTGGTCAGCTGCAGCAGGGGAGTGCTTCATGATTTGGGGTCTACTGGCGCCCACTGTGTGGTCCTTGAGTGGTTGTCCCCTTCACCAACCTTCCTCTCCACGGTCCCCTGCACGCACATTACTACCAGCTTTGTTACTAGCTCCTTTGACACTTATTAGCGGTATGCTAATCACTGGTGCAGCTAACACTGTTATCAGAGAGCATCACTATTATTACACCTCCACCAGCTACGAACACCCTTCTTGGTGGATATTCTTAACAAGAGAGCGAGGATCGTATCCGAGACATGCAACTCACCATTCGTTGTTGTTGGGAGTTTGTGTATCACGCGCTGGTACAGACCCCTCTTCGGCTTCAGGACTTCAGCCCTTACGATTGGCTACGGAGATATTCCCTGCCGCTATGGCGTTATTATCCACCTCCCGTGTCTCCTCTTTCTGGTCGATATTATTTTATAGCTCTCTCATATTCCTTGGTATCTCCCAGCTCTCCGTTCTGACGTGGGGTATTACGGCAGGAATTGTGGATATCTGCCCCAGAGCCCTTCGCTCTCGTCGAGGCGTACTGTCATTGGCCTGTTGTGCTGGGCTACTTCTCGTTTCACTACCGCTGGCTCGGGGTTTGGAACTCATTCATCTATTGGACTATGGAGTGGTGGGGATATGGTGGCAATGTCTTCTGCAGGTGCTCACCCTTGCAGCGTTCTTCTTGATAAGAGGACGTCCGTACGCTGCTGATGCTTTGGCCTCCACCTTTCTATCTCCAGCTTCCTCTCTCGTTCCTCTGTTAGCTTTCACTTGGAATGTGATTCTCCCTATTGCTATGATCGTAAGTTTTCCCTATGTATTTTTTTTCCATTACCTACTTATTAATATTTAAACACAATATAATTAATAATACACATTACATACATAATATAATATTAGATAAAGTTTATGCGTGAACTTGCTGCACTTGACAATCATTGGAATATTTGCTATTCCAATATTATTCATACATCACTTTTAAGAGATTTAACAACTTCAGTTAGGAGAAGAGGTGTGCCACTCATTCTCAATGCCTTAACTTTATTGGTACGGAGGGATAACTTGCGATGGTATAAATGAATGAATAAAATGAAAAGGAATAGCATAGGTGTAACATACAACAATTTGTTCTGTGCGTAGGGTTTTCATTTAACCAGGGCTTACACTATTCTCACATTATCCATGGCTAGTTAATCAGGTAAACATATAATTTTTTTTGTAAATAGAGGTTTCCAGGGCCCATCCAGTGTGTTTTAGGAGATGGAGAGGGAGACAGAGCCTTAGAAAAAATATTATTAATTAACAAAATATATATGGCCAAAATAGCTTTTATGGTTCAGTAACGATACAATACTTTTGTTTTAATTTTTCTAATTTTATTTTATTTGGCATATTAGCAGACTTTTTACTAATACGACACGTACAGTTATTTAGCGATTAGTCCAGTTACTGAAATCACATTAAATTAATAAATTTAAAAATAACACATCAAGAAATAAACAAAGAAAATAGAAATAGAATAATGACAATTTCTAAAAATATGTAGGTACAATGCTGGTGCACAATACCATTCTGGTACCATCACTTACGTATGCAAGCGAGACATGAACGTGGTTGAAGAAGGACGAAAGTGGAATAAACGCAGTGGAGATGCGATCGATGAGATGAATGGTTGGTAAAACGCTATGTGATAGAGTGAAGAATGAGGATATTAGAAGAATGAGCGGATGCCAGAAGAGTGTTGTGGACAGAATGCGCCTGAATAAACTACGGTGGTTTGGATACGTCGGACGAATGAACGAAGTAAGAATGACAAAGAGGATATACTTGTCTGAAAGAAAGGGTGTGAGGAAGCGCGGGCGTCTGAGAACCACGTGGATCAAATTCTTAAGGACGGCCTTGTGTTGAGTTAGAGGAACCGACGTGCGTGTATGAGAAACTGTATGAATGTGGAGGAAACGAAGGAAGTGTGTAAAGATAGATCTGTTTGGCATTCCGTTCTCTCTGCCTACCCCACTTGTGACACGGCGTGAGGGTAAAGTATAGTACTTACCTATAGTATTTTATATTGATTATTCCTGTGAATCAGTGATGAATACCAATTTATTTTAGGTGTAGGTATATACATTTTAGAAACTTAGCTATTTCATTTGCCCGGACTCCTGATGAGTGTGCGACTTACATATTATGTAACTACTCTTAGAGAAAAGCTGATTAGTGGGCATGAAGAAACAGTACCTACCACTACCTAGGTACCTACCTACCTACCTATTCTCAACGATTCAAAAAAGTAACACAGAATCTCACAGAATCCTGTACGAATCTATTCATATAGCCAAGAGAGACTTTGCACTGAACCAACGAGACGAAACAAATAAATTACACAAAACTTACCACCACTTGATAGACAAAATTAAGACGAACACGTTATCTTCTACACAAAAAAATGACAACATCGCAAACTTACCCACGCTAATGAATGGCAACAACGCAGACAAATTTACGACGAAACAAAACAACGAGACACCGTCCAATCTTACCCCCCCTACTGCTACCCCCACCCCTACATCTTCACAGGTTCTAAGGCGAAGCGAAAGGCTCAGGAAGAAAAAGTAGTCAGTCGGTTTGACAATGGATGCCCGAGCGCATTCGAAAACTCACCACCAAACAAAAATACGCGATGTGTCCGCAAAGACAATCAATACATACATACCTCGTCGCGAAAAACTTATCAACAACATACATATATTAATAAATGGTTATCAGATGAGAACAGAGTCTTTTCAAACTGATCCATGTAGATCTCAGACAAAAGTGGCGATATTTGATTGCCCATCGGAAGAGAATCTAATATTTTAAAAAAATTACCATCAAATTTGAAATAACTTTGTTCCATACACAAATGCAACAAATCCATAATATTTTTTTTCTTTTTGGGATGTATATCGGGTACACTATTTAGTTTTTCTTGGACCAAATCAAGAACTTCTGATACAGGAACGTTGGTGAAAAGATTTTTTACGTCAAATGAGACAAATATGCAATTTTTTGGTGGTGAAAGATTACTTAACTTGTTAGACAGCTCTATAGAATTTTTAATTCCATATTTCGATGAAAATTTGGTTACATTAACAATTTCTTCATTAAGGTGTTTGGATGTTGACTGCTGGTGCACTTACGTACGATACAACAGGTCTTGCAGGTGCATCTTGTTTATGTAGTTTTATTAACCCATATAGTCTTGGAGCTGATGGATTACTCACTGTTAGGTTTCGTTTTTCTTTTGCAGAATAAATTGTTTGCATTCAAATATTGCGATATTTTTTTGTGATAACTGTTAGTGGGGTCTTTATTTATCGCGACACATTTATCATTTATCATTACTGTTTTTAATTTGTCAACATATTCGTTTTTGTTTATGGCTACGATGGAGTTGCCTTTATCGGGTTTAGTAAGAATTAAGTATATTGTTAAAAAAATTATAAGTAAAAAATACTTAAGAGTTAAATTTAAAACTCTTAAGTATTTTTTACTTATAAATTTTTTAATTTAAAAATGGAGTTTTACTCATTTAGTGAAAACAAAATCAGTGAAGTATATTATTGTCCTTCATTTTATCGTTAATGGATGAAACAATTTTAAAATTTTTATAATTATTCGGAGAAATTCTGGATTGGTTTTTTAAAACATTAGTACATTTATATTTTAACAAAGCAATATTGTCTTTATTGTTTGTATTTTTATAGCTGGAACTATTTATTGCAACTTCTAGATCAGCTCTTACAGAATCACTGCTTTTATTGTCTTTATTTTTATATATGTTATGCTTGGGTCCTTTTCCAACAAACTAATTTCTTTTTTATCAAATGTTACAGTCGTTAAATTTATTATAAAATCTAGTATTATACACGTTTGAATTATCACAATAATTTGAGACAAGTTGATCTGTATTGTTCTATTGTGTGTTAATATTAGAACTATTTGTTGGATGTTGTGATATTCTTAGATTATGTAACTTTTTATTTAAACACTCCATTTTATTCTTTCCAAAAACAGAAAAACTTTCGTAAATAGAATCATCTAAAACATTGAATTCAACAGGATTAAGCTGTTGTGTGAAGAGAACGTGTAGTACCTACTTTAAATAAGTTCTTAAAATACTTTTTTTAATGTAGGCTGATTTTATTTCTTCTTTCATCCACATGATTTTAGCACATTTTATAATTTTTCTGGCACAATTATTTTTAATATTAGTTTTTAAATTGATGTAATTGGGGATTAAATTTTGTTTTAGACAACACTGATTAAAATACACTTTAAAGCAGAGTTCCTCAAACTTTTTTGTGTCGTAGACCCCTTGCCATGTTTTTAGGTGTTGGGCAGACCCCCTACTTACCTGATATTGATTTCCTGTAAATTTCTAACTGTAGTGAAGTTTAGTGTTAAAAACTTAAAGTAAAAACACATGTTAATTTATACATTTATTAATTGAATTTAAATTAAAACTACTCAAAATAAAATTTTGTATCAGTTATGTAAAATATACGTATAATTTTTTTACTTCATAGGTACTTTTATAAATAATGTATATGTCTTGATATTATAAGATAGTATGATGTAAGTAAATAGGTATTATCAGTGTATGTGTTGAGATACACTATCGTGGACCCCCATTTTCATTTCATGAACCCCCAAATTTTTTTTCGCTGACGTAGACCCCTTGCAAGTTGTCATAGACCCCTAGGGGTCGATATAGACCACTTTGGGAATCACTGCTTTAAGGGAACACATTTTGACTTTAACTTTCAATTTTTTATAATAACTTACAATGTTTGCTAGACTAGCACTATTTAATAACTCTAAAGTTTGTACATTCACGGAGTGAAAATTTATTATGATGATATTATACTTTAGATAACACACAGTTTACTTTTCACTAAGATTTATTCAAATCTCAAGCGCTTTCGTCAATGTTAATGAATTGACATTTTATTTTATTTTATTATTTTATTTTATTTTACATAAACTCACGGCATAAGCCTATTACATGTTAAAATACACATATACAAATACCTACAAATTAAACAGTGACAAATATCATTAAATACTAGAACATTAAAATTAAGAAACCAAATGATCAACAGTAAACAGAGAACCAATTTTGTGTGACACAATGCAATGCGAATCAGAAACAATAAAAACACATAAATACACACATATATACCTATACACTTGTTGACATTTCATCATCATCATCATCATGTCAGCCTCCCTGCGTCCATTGTTGAACATAGGCCTCCCCCATTGATCTCCACAGCTCTCTATCCTGGGCAGACCGCATCCATCCGACCCCTGCAACCCGTCTTATGTCGTCCGACCATCGTGCTTGAGGCCTACCAACACTTCTTCTGCCTGTTCTAGGTCTCCACTCCAGAACTTTCTTTGTCCACCTAGAGTCTGTGTTTCTGGCCACATGACCAGCCCAACTCCATTTCTGAGAACTAAATTTAAAAACAAAAGTTAATGTCTTACAATGAGAAACACAAAAGAGGGGGGAGGTAGGGTAGGGTTGGCGTGAATGATAGCAGGATTAGTGGATAAGGGTGGAGTTGGGATAATTGTACTAGGAAGAATGACTCATGGGTTTTAATAAAGGAGAAGGTGAAGGGATTTGAATATTTGCAATGTTTCCATTTAAATTATGTCTATAAATTTCGAGTGTTTCCAGAGCAATTAATTTACTGTAATGGTTCTCTGAATGTAAGACCTTTACATTTAGTACATCAATTTTTTTCGGATGTTGGAATACAGGAAATAATAATAAGTTGGAATACACGGAATACAGGAAATTCGGAGATGTCAGATCATTGTATAGAGTACAATCATTCATGTGTATTATTGTGATTTTTCTTGTTTTTGTACTTTTTAAATTTTCTTTTTATAACGGCTTCATTCATTAATGGTTATTTAAGAGTAGATACTTAACTGGTTTACTTATTGCTTGTTATGTACACTTGTAATATTTTTTGTCTCAATTGTTTGTATCTTTATTTTGATAAATAAATGAAGTTAAAGGTGGTTGTCTATAGATATTATTGATAACCATACTTAAAAATCACGGAACATTCCATAAATTTTATTACTTTTTTAAAATATTGTTGAGTTGCGTCATGCTGAAATGGTTTCGTTACCACGACGAATATATATTATAGGTATGTAATTAGGTATGTACTACGCTAAGAATAAGTTATTAAATACATACAAACAGGTATCTAGTATCTCAATACAATGATACAGAGTATAATTACATTTGGTACAAAATGGAAGAGTATGAATGGTATTGAAATATGTACATATGTACCTATTGGTAGATATATAATAATAAACACATATTGGTGTTATATATGTAGGTATCTACATACTACACATATGCAGCTACATATTGTAGGTATATGTACTTACATTACACCTAGGTACCTACCTCTATTAGATATACTTAATAGGTAATAATATGGTGGTGTGTTTTGTACTGCGCAGGTGGAATGCGTGGTGGACTTCCGAGTGGGTCGCTACAGACAAGTGCTGAATGGTGGCTCAGGTGCTAGTTACTGGGGCGGAGGGGCTCGTGTGGCCGTGTGTCTGCTGCAGTTGGTGCCGCCACTGCTCGTCCCTCTCTTTGCAGTCATACAGTGTTGGAGATATCTTTCCAAAGGGCCCCCCGATATTCTAGACGTAAGTTCGATCTGCACTCGATGAGAGATCAATTTATATTACCTACCTACATATGTTATGACAATAATAATATTATTACTAGGTATCTATGAGACATTTGTTATTTAATCTACCTACCTACCTCCTATTATCTATATTTAGAATGTGTGCAACATGTTTCAATGGATATAAATAATATACCTACCTATTATGATGTATGTATAAGTAAGTAGGTAGGTAGGTGTGTTGAGGTTTTGTATTAGGTTTTTATTACCTACATATTGTGATGACCCTACCTATTTTAAACCATTCTAAGCTCCGAATTTGCAACATCCTAGCTTCTAAACTATAACTTCTGTAATAATTGATTCCCAAACTAGAAGTGACAACCCTATTCAGCTAGCTAAGAATTGTATGAATTTTCGCATTGTTGCAAATATACGTACGAAATATCGCATTCCTAATTGAATTAATTAACGAATTTTGGCCTTTCGTGATCGTCTAGATTTATCTATTAACTATTTTCATAGATTTGGACCCAGTACGTTGTGTTTTGACGATAATTTTACCTACGTTGTGTATTTTTAGAACGCAAAATAAGTCACCTGAAATATACATTTCAATAATCAAAAAGAACAACGAAATCACAAAATCAATAAAACAATTTAAACATGAATTTTGATACATATTAACTCTGAGGTCAACTTTGACGTCAGATCACTTACCTTGAGATACTGTAAAATAACATAATAAAATAGTGCATAATAAAACATAACGAAATATAACATAACAATCATCATAACATAAAACTCAAATAATATTATTCCATGTCATCACGAGAATGTTGTATGGTAACTAGTTGCCGACCCATGACCCTACATAAGATAACCATTTCATAGTACCTATAACCAATGTATGTATGTTCTACAACATAACATACCTACTAATTCGTTGAGTCGAAAGGACAGTGGCGCACCCAAAAACACAACTTTATTACTTTTGAATATTAATTAAATTTCAACACGATTGCTATGACATCATTTTCAGAGACTAACTACCATGTTAGTGCATGGAAAGCATGCTGTGTCCATGCTAAAGGAGCGCCACCTTCGCTCCCTCACGTCTCAAACTCGCCATGCCGTACTTTGAGCCCGGGTGCACTATTCTACAGCCGGATATATATAAAATAATATATAAGATATATTTTCACTAGGACATGCAATATATTGCAAACATGCGGACATGCAAACATATAATGATATTAGTTCTAAGGATTCCTGATCATTGAGCCTCAACCAAAGGGCGCAGATAACCCCTTCAAGCTATACTCTAGCAGAAAATTCGAGGAACGGAGCTGTACCTGCTTCAGTCGGAGAACATTTGAAATAAATACCTTTTCATTGGTTAAGTTGATTTATACGCAGAGAAAGCACCACCAATCTCTACGCACATCCAACCATGTTAATGATTGCAAGGTGTGTTCTTACAGAACTGATAAGATAGACTACTAATATAGTTAGCAATATCACGAACAGTGATTTACCAACCAGTTAATAATAATTAAAGTTAATTAAACATAATATCCATTTACAAATGCCCAAAGACCTTATAATGGATTGTGGGTCCTCCAGCATATAGGGAAAGGAGAGAATTTTGTTAGTTGAACTATGTACTTATATTTACAAAATTTGATTTAAATAATTATCATGCATAATTATATACTACAATATCATATATTTTGTTAAGAAAGGAATAACGTCGTACCCAAATCGTCTGGGGCCTAACAAACGACTGGACAAAACTACATTCCCTAGAAGGAAAAGGGTTTATGTAGGGATTTTTGGATAAATGGTATTAATATAAATATATTAATATAATAATACATAAACAATACGATATAACCATGCCTTGCAAAAATGTTAATTAATACATTCTAGAATGTCACAACAATATAAGTAGAAAAATCCAGTAAGTTTATAGAAGACAAATGACATCGATGATAAAATATGTAATTAATTAAATAATCAAATAATATCCTGCTCAACATAAAACTCCACTCCGAACTGCACAATCCTTCGTTTTGGTAAAATAAATTAAATAAAATATACTATTGGGTAGATCGGTACGCCACTGGTCTAGATGTAGGTGTGTCGGAAGGCGCTATATAAAATCGGTCACAAGTACATACATACATACATACAATAATACTGAAAATAACATATATATAACGCATAATTCCTTCGTTTTCAAAATCTGTAAAATAATAAATCCTTGAGTACAAATATTGCCTTGTAGACAACAGACATCCTGAGAGTATCCTAGCACCTATATATATAAATAATAAAATAATATTAAAACACTTAGCTTTGCGGCTGGCAGGTAACTGAATCTGTTATTTAATACAATTATTATTTAGGATGTAAAATATTATATCCACTCTGTACGTGAATATCACTCCAAAATCATAAATAATACTTTGGTTGTGTCCAACAATTAATTATTCTTTAATCAATAAATTCCAACACTGCTTTTAAAACTAATATGAGCACAACCTAATTTCTTAAGAATTCAAAACGAACTGCCACGAGTCATCTATCCTCCCACTTCAGATCCTGAAAATGTCGACCCAAAGCAACAAAAAAAAACTACATCCATCTCTTCCGGACACACACCAAAATATACCTGTCTCTGTCTCCTACATAGCTAGTTGTGTTCAACAACCACTTGAGATTGCACTGTCTCATTTCCAAATTAATTACCTACTACAAATATTCCATCTAGGTATACGAAAATAATAATATTAAATTTACAATCTTGTATATATTCATTTCATCACAATATGTTATGACAATAATAATATTATTACTAGGTATCTATGAGACATTTGTTATTTAACCTACCTACCTACCTCCTATTATCTATATTTAGAATGTGTGCAACATGTTTCAATGGATATAAATAATATACCTACCTATTATGATGTATGTATAAGTAAGTAGGTAGGTAGGTGTGTTGAGGCTTTGTATTAGATTTTTATTACCTACATATGTTATGACAATAATAATATTATTACTAGGTATCTATGAGACATTTGTTATTTAACCTACCTACCTACCTCCTATTATCTATATTTAGAATGTGTGCAACATGTTTCAATGGATATAAATAATATACCTACCTATTATGATGTATGTATAAGTAAGTAGGTAGGTAGGTGTGTTGAGGTTTTGTATTAGGTTTTGCCGATTTCAGGCGACCATTAGTAATGTGACAGATATTTAACAAGGTAACTGTTTGTTATTTGCAGCGTATTCAGTTATTGTACCGGCCAGTTCTGGATGAGCGAGGGAGGGTGGTCCGTGCTGTAACTCCAACCCCCGTAGTGCCGGCAACTCCCCCAGCAGCTTCCTCTGCTCCCCTCGCAGAGTCTCCAGTGCCCTCCGAAGATCCCCCTCCTAAATACACACCCCCACCATCCTATTCCACCGCTACCGGAGCACGCCTCGCAAAGCTTTTCACCAACTCCATCCGAAGAAGTATTCGCAGAGTTCGTAGGAGGTAAATATAAGCACATGTGTTAATCAACAAAGCAAATACCAACCAACTCAGCTGCTGTTGCCTAAAATACATCTAACCAAAAAAATATACTCTTAAAATTACGAAACAACACTGACCAACATAATATACAATAGATATACCCATACTTCAATAGAGTACACAACGACCTTAAAAATGGATCTCAATGTTCTCATCTTAAGGGTGTTTTTAGACTCCGAAAAAAAGTGTATCAATCTGCCCCCACTCCCCCTACAGCAATGCAGTACATTGTATGTATAGATACCTATCTATATAGTAAGTTTACACCATTGAACATTGAATTAGGTTGTATTCCCTTCTCTCTTCCTTCCTTCCTCCCTCTTCTTCTTTCTATAATTGTTTTATATATATTGTGCTTTGTATTAAATTGTTCATAGTTTAGATACATTAATTGGCGATGTAAATTATTAAATGTTTATTATTGTATTGTTCGTTGTTAAAGCTGTTGTATCTGTTAAAATAAAAAAAAATAAAAAAAACGGTTCGTGTCGATTGTTGCAAACAAATGATGAAAAAATTCAATTGTGTTGCTTCAAAAGACGTTTATAAGATTGTGACAGACGACAAATCACAGATCTATGCAAATGAGCCCGAAACTTAACAGCAATCGCCTGTATGGGCCTTTCAAAACGAGCCAAATCCAACAAAAGTCGTTCGCGCATGAAGCACTTCAAAGCAAATGGTCGCCTGTTTCTTCGGAATGACTGAACATATCGTTACCATTCTATTAGAGCAACGCAGAACGGTTAATTCTGAATGGTATATCACTATTTGTTTCCCAAAAGTGTTCGTAAAAATAAGGGAAACCAATTGCAGAAGACGAATCATTCTCCACCACGATAATGTAAGCTCTGATACATCAGCTCAAACAAGTGCATTTTTGAGCATACAAACATCGAATTAATGGATCATCTGCCGTACAGTCCTGATTTATCACCCAATGATTTCTTCTTATTCCCGCAGATCAAAAATAAATTGTGAGGTCAACGTTTTTTGACGCTTGAAGAGGCCGTTGATGCGTTCAAATCACATATTCTGGAGGTACCTCAATCAAACTGGAAAAAGGGCGTCAAAAATTGGTTCAAACTCATGCAAAAGTGTATTGATCTTCATGGAGAATATTTTGAAACACAATAAAGTCATTTTCGATTGTAAATATTTGTTTTTACAAATAGCAACCCTCTTATTATTCGGAATCATTTCAAATTTACCATTTGGTTATTTTGATTTTTTCCGTAACACATTTATTTCAGAACTTTGTATTTTCTATGTTTTCATTTGATCGTTTCGTTTTCTACTCCCACTAATATAATATAATATTAATTTTAAAATGTTAAACTTAACACTGTTTAATTTTCACTATGATTAATTTAGTCCATTTAATATAGACTAAATTCTAATTGCCAAGCGCTTTCGACTTGCGGCATCTTCAGGGCAAGAGAAACTAAAGAATCTTTAGTTCTTTTAATCATTCTTTCTAATAATTCTTTAGTTTCTCTAGCCCTGAAGATGCCGCAAGGCGAAAGCGCTTGGCAATTAGAATTAAGTCTATATTAAATGGACTAAATTAATCATAGTGAAAATTAAACAGTGTTTAGTTTTACATTTTAAAATAATATTAAAATGAATTTTCATAACGTTAATGCACCTAATTTAAATTTAATAATATAATATATTATATGCTTGGTAATGTAATAAAAGTGTTTATGTAAATATATGAGGTTTAGTATAGTTGTGAATTTCATATTTATACTTTATTAATATTTGTAAAAACCTGTTGAAAGCCAAATCACTAAAATAAAAATAATGAGAGAAATGTGCGGATGCGAGGTGAGTTCGTGGTTCGATCCCAGGTGCCGGCAAACTCCCCTTTCACGACACAAGCTTTTAGCTTACTGTGAAAGGTGTATAGGGTTGTATTTGGGTTTATAACAAAACCCAGATATATCTTTTAAAAAAAAAAAAAAAAAGAAATAGAAAAAATAGAGTGTTGTGTTGTCATTAGGGGATTCGATCCCGACCCTTTTTTCTAATCCCGGGATTTCGGGATTATCTACAGTTGATCCCGGGATCCCGGGACTAGTCCCGGGATTGTATAGGTAATGTAAAGTGGTAACAAAAAGTCAGTAGGCCATGTCAAAATCACTTTTTTTTATTTATCTGGCAATGAATTTAAGTTTTGAATCTGCAAAATGTCGGTTAAACAAAATTACACTTCAAACTTCTTCTAAAATAAACAAACAAGGTACTTCTGTTTATGATTTGTTAAACTAACAATTTAACTTTTTTTATATTTTAAAATTGTTTTCTTGTATTTGTATTTATTTCATAGTTTTAACCCAGAACAGTTTTAGTTTAGTGGGGCAATATTCAAATTCAAATATTTTTATTTAAATAAAATTAACAATTTAATAATATTACATACACACCTTATTACTAAAAAACACATTTATTAGGTACATATTTGACCCTCAAAATTGAGCAGTGCTCGTGCTTTGAGGGTTATATTCTATAATGTTGTTATTTATGTTTGTTTGTATGTACCTACTATTTTGGAATAAGTATTTAAAAAAAAAATCAACTTAGACTTATTTAGTTTAACCCATAACAAAAAAATACATACTACAGGGATCAATGTTTAAACCCGTGTTTATAAATCAAATTGACCAGAGACTATGAATTAATTATACGAATTAGGTCGATGAGTGATTTTTTGATGCTATTTTTTAAAATATCAAATCGCTCAAGCATTGTTTAAAGACTATTCGAACGCGATTTGCAGTTAAACAATAAATTAAGCTCTCTTCCATGTCAAAACCAATCAGATTTCAATATAGTTTTGAAGCATAGTATCATTCTTCAAAGATACATACATACCATCACGTCGCTTCCTTCGCGGGGTAGGCAGAAAGGATCGAGCGCCACTTCCTTCTATCCTTGCATACATCTTTCGCTTCCGTCACTTTCATACAATTCCTCATGCATGCTCTCCTGTTCGATGTGCTCAACACGTGACCGTCCTGTAGGATTTAATTTAAATGATCTTGCCATTTAATCCTCGGACGTCCACGTCTCCGAGCACCATTCCTCTCAGCCAAATATATCTTCTTAGTCATTCTGTCCTCATTCATTCTTTCCACGTACCCAAACCATCTTAACTTATTAACATTCATCCTTGTTATTACACCAACTTTCATTCCACATTCCTTTCGTATATCACTGTTACGCACACGATCTCTCAGACTTTTACCACACATCCTTCTCAACGATCTCATTTCAACTGCATTTATGCCACTTTCATCCTTTTTAACCATGTCCACGTCTCACTTACATGCATAAGTGTTGGCACTAAGATAGCAGAGTGCACCAACCTTTTAGCTGTGGTAGATATGTTTCTATTTGCAATTATTGGTCGGATTGCACCATTTACCTTATTGCCAGCAACTTTTCTCCTTTCAATATCGCTTTCACACTTCCCATCCCTCGTGAACAAACTACCTAAGAACACACATTCGTCAACTTGCTCTAACACTTCATTGTCATGCTCTTTTGAAAATAAGAACCACTACGAACTTTCTTTACGACTTCATTAATATTCCGGTCATTGGTCAAACTATCACCATTACCGATTTTAATGACTAATCCTGAGTCCAGTTCTTCATTATCACCATCCAAATCATCAATAAAAGGCGATAGCCGTTTATGTATTAAATAAATAAATAAATAAAATATCATCACTGATAGGTTCATTTGCAGATATTTTTCTATACAATAAATCACAAACAGCTAAGTGAATACCGTGTGCAAAACAAACTAGGTGCTTTGCATTCATTAACAAGTTTTCCAACTGTAATTTGGACTATCAGTAACTATTGCCACAATATTGTATCTAGTGAGATATCGAACGCAGAATAGCGCTCTTTTAAGATACTAACACAAGCTTTGGCTGTCAGTGATTCATTGATGCGAATGAGTACCAAATTCTTGACTTATTGTATAATTGTATTAATCCCGAAAATCCCGGGATTTCTTAAATTTAATCCCGAAAATTTCGGGACTAAAATACGATCGGGATCCCGGGATCCCGGGATTCGGGATCCCGGGATCGAATCCCCTAGTTGTCATAGAATTAGTCTAGGCACCTACTTAAATAAGTTGATAATAATAATACCTATATATGCGGAAGTATATTGGCCTAAATCACTCGCAAACGAGTGGATGGCCTTGAGAAGAATAGAATAGAATAGGATACGAAAGAAGATAATATCTACGTAGGCAGGTACCTATGTAATAACTACGTTTGTACCTAAGTAAGTATGTTTGATTATTGATTTCAGATTGATATCGTCGAGCGAGGAGGGAAGCGGAAGCAGCCAAACTGTGTCTTGCAACCGCCTACCACTTGGGGCGCTATCTTCACACGAGGGATATCATAGTTTCCGAGAAAAAAAATCTAGGAGTACAGAAACGGGAGCGGCGCGATCTTCGTGCACCCTTCCCCGCCCCCCTAGAGCTTCCGAGGGGCATCTTCATCACTCTAGCGCCCTGTGAGCGGCGCTGTGCCTAAATCGCCTACACGGTGCTACGAATGCGGATTCACACTCTGATCTCAAGTGACAAGTGCGTTGCCGTGCAAATAAAAACAACTGCCAATGCATCACATACCTACTAGTCGTGCTAAATAATAATTATTATCATTATTAACTCGCACAAAATACTTAGAATAAGTTTATAATTAAATATAAGTAATATTATGTAAGTATAGGTGTAATAATGTAGATACATAGGTACCTACCTACCTAATACATTATTATTATTATCATGTAGGTAGGTATGACGTCACTCACGTCCCCATTGTACTTATATACCTTTACATAATATTATATAACTATGTAATAAATAATAAATACTTTGTATAGTTAATACAAACGAAGATAAAAATTAAATAAAATTATTACAATTACATTTACATACATACTTTTTTCTCATCACAACACTAAATTTGACAGACGTGTTTCGCTCCTACAAACATTTTTAAATTTAAGTGTAATTACTACATATATAGTGATCAAAATCTATATAACTGACAAACAAAACACTGCGCATCTCTCAATATATTATTACAAATATACCACACGTATAAGGTACGAAATCATATATTATTATTTTGAAATAATTACATTGAAGAGCCTACATCAATAATACCAAAAATATATCGTGTGGGTAGCTGTACATAATTTCAACTGCGGTATCGATACATATAATACACTGTTTTATTCCGCCTACGCTACAAGCGACCGTAGCTGAGTAGTCTGGAGCGGCAGCCGCACGTACCTATTCAGTTTGTTTGGGCGGCGTGAGTTCGAATCCAACAGAGATCACTTCGACAACTTGTTTTTTTTCAAGATATTTAATACATACAAATAAATACCATGGAATTAGAACCCAAGATCAGAACCAGGGCGAGAAAAAATATTAATAAAAATAATTCTCCAGCGACATCTACTGCAAAATTAAATAAGCGGGAGGCGCCTATCGGTATATCAAGTAAAACATTGGTAAGGAAATCATCACTGCCATCTAGTGATGGCAAAACGAGACAAAGCATTGATAATGTGAAATCTTCTATGGATGACGGTATTACCATTGACGAAACTTTAAAGGAATACCTTAGCAGTTTGCACCACAGTGTAAACGATGTAAAGGAACAAATGGTATCTCAAAATGAAAACCTCATCACTAAAATGAATGAATTATCATATAAATTGTGTCTCATTGATGAATTAATGGCCGAGAACCTGCTTCTAAAAGAAAGAATAAATAAATTGGAAAATAAAGTGAACAAATTGGAGAACAGCAAGACTAATGACGTCAGTGAAATGGATTCCATGGCTACTGAAATCGAGGAGAGACATAGAAGAAGGAACAATGTTATCATCTGTAATATGGAGGAAAGTTTATTGACTGAGCGAGATGAAATTATTAAAGATGACAAGATGAAGGTGTACAATTTACTAAAGCATGCTGACCAATCAATATCTAGTTCGGAGTTAAAGTGTTTTAGATTGGGTAAAAGGTATAGTAATAAACCAAGACCAGTTAAAGTTTTACTTAGAAATAGTAACCAAGTAGTCGAAATTTTGAAAAATAAAATACATTTACCTAAAAATATTAAATTGTATAAGGATCAAACTGTTATCCAGCGAAATCAATATATAAGGTTGAAAGAAGAACTAAATGCAAGGGTTGAGAATGGCGAAAAAAATTTGGTGATTAAGTTTATTGGAGGTAGTCCTAAAATTGTAAACATTAAAAATTCAAAAAACTCCTATGCTACCTACAAAACGTACGGGGCATAAACACCAAATTGCATGACCTTCGCCAGTCTCTTCCTCATTTTACTTATGAAATAATTCTACTAACAGAGACCTGGCTGAGCCCTTGTATTGGTAATTCTGAAATTGGTTTCTCCAGCAACTATAATGTTTATAGATGTGACAGAAATCCGCTTACTAGTGGTAAATCGAGGGGTGGTGGTGTACTCATAGCAGTATCAAAAACTTTATCAAGTAGAATATTGGTTACCAAACATAAAAATATTGAGCAGCTTTTTGTATTAGTGAAACTCCCCTTTGAATCTGTTGTTTTTGGATGCGTGTATTTTCCACCGGGAGCAGATATTTCACTTTATAGAAATTATTGTGAAGAGGTAGAGATATTGCGATCAAAATACAAAAAACATAAACTAATTTTAACTGGCGATTTTAATCTACCTGACTGTGAATGGAGAACCGTACACATAGCTGATAATGAACACTGTCCTGCTGAGTTACAAATTGCTAATGATACTAACAATGAAAAAGCTTCTGAAATTGTTGATTTAGCTAACTTTTTCGGACTTTTGCAAATAAATAATGTTGTTTATAATCTTGGTAGAACTCTAGATCTTGTTTTTACCTCAGATTCTAATGCAACAGTTGTCAGCAAGTCTTCCTCAGTTCTCCTACCGGTTGATAGCTACCATCCCCCCCTCGATATTGTAATTACTTCACGTTTGCGAAATATGGACAACAAACTAATCCTTAAGAGAAATTTCCACGGAGCGGATTACCCACTAATAAACAATTGTTTGGAAAATATGGATTTTACTTTCTTATCGAACATTACTAATCTGAACACTGCTGTAGAACTCTATTACTCCAATTTACAAACTTGCATTGATGCCTATATCCCGGAAACGTGTTTTAAAACTTCTCAATATCCGAAGTGGTTTAATGCAGAACTTAAACATCTAGTCATAAAAAAGAAACTAGCACATAAAAAATATAAAGAAACTTTAGATACAGATGACTATAATTATTTTTCTGGTTTACGCAGTCAGTGTTCTGAATTGTCAAAAAAATGCTACTCTCACCATATTGAAACTATTGAAAATAAATTGCCTGGAGATTCCAGAGATCTGTGGAGATTTGTCAATAAAATGAGGGAAGATCAGGTTGATATACCTTCGAAAGTGTTCTATAATAATCAGCATTCTGAATCTGCTCAGGGAGCAGCAAATCTGTTTGCTTCTTATTTTCAGAGTGTCTATGATATTCCATCTACACACTCACATACTGAACCTGATTTTACCTCCAATAGGATTATCGATCTGCCCTGCATAACAATTTCTCTTGACGAGGTAAAAAGTGCGATTCTTGCCTTAGACGCTTCAAAAACAGCGGGCCCTGATGGTATTCCCAACGTTTTTCTTAAAAACTGTGTAGATATTATTGCCAAACATTTACATATTTTGTTTTCCTCCTCACTAAGATTGGGTATATTTCCAGATATTTGGAAAAACGGTTTTATAAGCCCAATACTTAAGAAGGGTGATAACAGTCAAGTCATAAACTACAGACCCATATGTATCTTGTCCGCAATTCCTAAGCTTTTTGAGTCTTTGATTGTAGGGAAGATTAAACAACCTGTCAATAATGTAATTACTAATCTTCAACACGGTTTTGTTCCCAAAAAGTCTACTCAAAGTAACTTGCTCATATATCAAAATTATATTATGAATACTCTTGCAATGAGAGGCCAAGTCGATTCCGTGTACACTGACTTCTCTAAAGCTTTTGACAAGATGTCACATGACATGCTATTACGTAAGGTACGTGGATACGGAGTCGACGATATTTTTTATCGATGGTTAGAAAGTTACTTAAGGGATAGGACTCTTAAAGTAAGAATGGGTAGTTGTATATCGGATGCAATATATGCATATAGTGGTGTCCCGCAGGGATCGCACTTAGGACCAATGCTGTTTAATATATTTATAAATGACATAGTTCAGATTTTCAGAGACATGGAGGTGTTACTATTCGCTGACGACTTGAAATTGTATAAATCTATAAAAAACACAGATGATTGTATAGTTCTACAACAGAACCTTGATTATTTGAATAATTGGTGTAAAGAGAATAAACTTAACCTTAATATAGCCAAGTGTCAAGTCATTCAATTTCACAAGACCAGATCTAAAGTTTCATACAATTATACCATAGATGGTATGGTACTTGAGTGTGTCTCAAATTTGAGAGATCTGGGTATTACCTTCTCTGAAGATCTGACTTACAACTTACATATTGAGGAAATTGTCAGTAAGGCCATGAGAACTTTAGGGTTTGTTTTCAGACTGGTTACTGATCTCCGTTTGATTCAGTCTTATAGACTACTTTTTGTTTCTCTCGTAAGGCCATTATTGGAGTATAACACTGTAATATGGTCTCCAAATTATAATATCCACATCAGTGGCTTGGAGAGAGTACAGAGAAAATTCTTGAGGCTGATCAACTAAAAGTTGGGGTTACCGGTGGAAAATATTGACTACCCGGCTTTAATGAATGAGCTTCGACTCCTCAGCTTAGAAAACCGTAGAAAAGTGTTTGATCTTTGTTTTCTTCATAAGCTTCTCAATGGAGAAATAGATTGTCCCGATTTAATTGAACTGATTCAATTCAACATACCTACCAGAAGTACCAGACAAACAGTGTTATTTCGAGAACACAACACTAGGAATAATTACTCATTTTTCTCTCCTATGGTTAGAATTCATAGATTAGGGAACCTGGTAGGAGATAATACAGACATTTTTGCTGACAGTTTACCTAAATATAAACATGACATTATAAATTGTTTTAATGTATAAATTAACAATGGGCATTTCGAAGTATGTTTGGCTATTAATTTGAATTTTTGCATTTGTATTATTGTTCCTTCATCTACTAGTGTGACAATTTATTATATAATTGATATATACCTATTTAATTTCTGACATCTTGCTGAATTATTTATTAATTTCTTTTTGACATTTTAATTACCTATTACAATTCATAAATATAAATTTTTTTTCTTCTATCTACTTGACATCTCCTTACTGTATCAAAATAATTGTTCTTGACATTTATCAAACCTTTGTTGACATTTACACTCTCACCACAATGTTTTGACTTTTCTAATTGTTTTGTTTTGACTCATTTTATAATTGTTATAGTTTGATTTCCAATTGTATTGTTTCTTCGCCAGTTGTTGTTCTGTTCCAACTGTGTTGTAAATGTAAATGAGAATTATGTTTGTTTTTGTTTTATATTTTTAACATGTAAAAGGCTCACGCCGTGGATTTATGTATAAATAAATAAAAATAAATAAATAAATAAAATAAAATACATAAATATTATTGTATATCTACCCCTACAAATATGTATGTAGATGGATTAGTGGTTGATATATTCGCCTTGCTACTAGGGGGTCTTGGATTCGATCCTCAGTGTGGGCAACACAGCAATGTTAACTTTACGAGGGTAGATTCATTTGAGTTATTCCTTTAGAATAGTACCTACATACCTATTTAATCTTATATGTAGGTATACCCTACCTAATATGATTTATTTCATTATCTATCTACTGAGACTCAATACTAATACCTAATAGCTATGTAGCTACTGTAAGATAACAACAACGCACTGGAACAAGATAGGATGGTCACAGGTCGGAGTTATTGATAGAAAGTCATGCATCAATTAATTTAAACTCAATATTTATTTTCTCCCTGGTTTGTGGAAAGAATAATTTCATTTAATAACTATTACTGTTTTAATGTTTGAATATATGCAAGTCTTATGTGTATGCTGCAGTAGATCACTGGGCCAAGAGGATGTTATGCTGGAGCCAGTGATCAAGCTGAGGTTTACCTTCCTGGAGCCAACGTACATTGTACCGACCCACTTCAGCCGCCGCGTGCGCATCTTCCAGCTCCTTCCCCGAGAGTTTCGTGCTCCACATCTCTGCCAGTGTCTTCACCTGCAACGCGTTGATTGATTTAACATTGCACTCACTTTATACATTATTTATGTTTATTTTATTTGGTCTGAATATGCACGTCAAACAAAAACTATTATGAATTCACAGTACCTAGGGTGTGGATTTTCTAAATTAAATAAAAAACACACATAATTATGTCCCATACACTATGTAAATAAAAATATGTGAATGTAGTTTTAGTAAGGTACCTAGGTAATTGTTAAGGTGCCCTACATCTAGGTATTTAGGTAGGTAATGTACGACTAAGTACAATATTATGTAGGTACAAACCTTCTCTATTTCAGCTTCAGATGTGATGTGTTCACCCAGAGTCTCAAATATACTGGACAGTCCACCCTCTCCGCGCAATCTGACAACAGAATAATAATATCTAATGTATCAATAATAATACACTAATTATGTACATAGACATACCACACATTTCTTATTCGGATCTTAAAGATAGCTTAAGGCGCTTAAAGCCTAAATACTCTGAGGGACCGGATATGATACCACCGTATCTGCTGAAACGGGCTGGCCATATCTTGCTGGAGGTTTTGACCTTTTTGTTCACAAAGTGCATCAATTTAAAAAGCATTCCAGATCAAAGGAAAATTACCAAAGTGACACCTATTCTCAACAAGGGTGACCTTACAGAAATTATTAATTACAGACCGGTAGCAATTTTATCTTCCCCAGCCAAATTGTTGGAGATGATACTACATAAGCACATTTTCAATGAATGCAAACACTTGCTTGTAGACGAACAGCATGGATTTCGGTCAGCACGTTCCACAGTAACTAATTTGCTTTGTATTAGTACCTATGTTACGAAGAGCCTGGATAATGGTGTGCAAGTGGATGTGAATTATGACGATTTCGGGAAGGCATTCGATAGGGTGGACCATCGTGTTCTGCTGAAAAAACTTTCGAACCTGGGATTTTCTCATAATCTGGTAGATCTGTTGTCTGATTACTTCAAAGTCAGAAAACAATATGTCACCAGAGGGGGTCATAACTCCTGTCTTTTCTCAGCAACTTCGGGCGTCCCTCAGGGCTCTAATTTGGGTCCTTTACTCTTCTCCCTTTTCATTAATGATATTTATTTATTTATTACAATATACGGCGTGAGCCTTTTACAATTATAAAATATAATTATAGAAAATGCATGACAGACAGCACGTTCAAACAAGACAAGGAGTAACTATGAAAAAAGGACAATACACAATAAAAAAAAACCAGTATGATAAGTATAATACATATAAACCATTCAATAAAACTTGTTAAAAATTAATTGATAAAAGACAGAACTAGCAATAAATCATCAAAATTGGGGAATTCAACATAAGATTTAAGTTTTAAGTTATATATAATTATAAAATATTTAACAACACAAACAAATAATCAATACAAACAAAGATCAATAAACAATGAATTATGAATTTAAGACAGATTAACAAGAAGAAATTAATAAAAAATAGAATTAACGTAATGAAACATAATAAGCAGGTAGTCAAAGTAAATAGGTTAAAATAGGCAAACAGATAATTAATTAATATAAAAGGTAGAGATAATTTCATAAAAGTAATTCAATAATTTAAAATAATACATTGGTTCTTGCATACGAGTTTATAGATATCTCCTATTCGCTGATGATTTGAAAATTTTCCGGAGTATAGGGTGTTTTGAGGATGCTCTTAAGTTGCAAGCAGATATACATGCTGTTGTTGAATGGTCCAAAATCAATAAACTTCCGTTCAGCGTTAAAAAGTGCACAATCATGACCAGAGGCGGCCGGCAATATGTATTTGCGGGGGTTCGATAAAATAAAAAACACCTCCCTTATTCCTTATAAAGAAGTTATATCCTCTTCTCTTTACCATTAGTGAACACTTCAATTACTAAAAGGTCAAACTCTGGTATTTCCTGTTTTTAATGTATTCTACGTTTAATTCTACTATTTTGTTATGTAATATTGTAACCAATGTACAGTGAAGAATAAAATAAATAAATAAATAAATTCTCCCATTTTAATAGTACCTATCCTATAAGCTACGATAAAATTTTAATTTTATTTAGGTATATCGTAAATTCTTTAAATTGTATGTTATATTTTGATATTAGCGCGCCGAAATCAAAATATCTTACTGATAAAAAAACTAATTATCTGCATGACACAATCGCGTCTAGCGGTGACTCAGGTGACTGTCTATAGAAATTTTACCACTATGTAATAAATAATAACTGTGCATACGGCTGACCTTTGAACCACATGATGTCAAGCCTTGCATTTTACTACTAATTCATCGCGTCCAAATATAATTAATAACAGGAATCCCTTCACATAAAAAAACACAATAGTCAAAAAATTTCCGTCAATGTACGACAAAATGCTACAAGGCGTATCTCTTACTCCTTTTTACGTGTGAGCGTAGTTGTGTTCATTGCTCAAGATATCTCATACATTTTTAATATTCTCATAGAAATTTATCTCTAAAATTTTTGTATGGAAGGGATTTGAAATGTATGTAGCACTGTGTTCAAGATTTGATTTTGCACCGACTAGTTCGCTCGACATCCGCATTAAAATATTCTAACGAACAGTAGCGCTGCATGTTGAAAAGCAATAATGTATGCGATGACTGTTTTGTTCATATGGTTACTGGAATAATAATATTATATTGTTCATGGGGAAATTAATATATATTTTTTATTTTAATTATTACTTATTGTTAGGTTTTAAACTGGGTGTGCGTTTGAACTGCCGCTCATTATCAAAGAGCCGCCTCTGATCATGACGTACTCAAGATCCAGACAGCCTTTGATGTACGATTATTATATATATTTTAATATATTTATTTTATTCATAAATACACAGTATACATTGATATTACTTTAATAAAACAATATAACACACAGTAAAAATGCTCCCTCCATAAGCAACTAAATGTTTGTGCGGAGGGTATATGAATGGATTATTGCTAACTCGAGTCGAGGACTGTAGATATCTTGGGGTCAAATTCACTCCGGACTTACGCTTTGGATTTCATATCAGTGACATAACCGACAGAGCTTCTAAAAATCTTGGTTTCGTGCTAAGACATTCAAGACATTTTCGTGAGCCTAATACTATTGGGTTGCTGTATGATTCTTTGGTTCGCAGCATCTTAGAATCGGCTTCAGTTATATGGAACCCTTGCGAGGCTAGATATTGTCTAATGTTGGAGAAAGTCCAGAAAAGGTGTTTAAGAATGATTTAATTTTATACATTTGGATACTATCTTTATTTGTTCTCATCTGCTTTCATACTGGGTTGTCTGGGATATGATACTCTGATGCACCGTCGGGATGTATATTGTGCGAGGCATTTTTTTAAAACTCTTGAGTGGCTTTATAAGTAATCCAATGATTCTGTATCTTCTTCTTCTTGTATATTCTTATCGCCAGGATAGAGATTCTCTTTTGATTGTCTCTTTTTGATGATATATTTTTTTTTGACTTGGCATTTCTTTGTTGTTTTTTTGTATGTTTGTTTTTTTTCCCTTTGTTTTTTTATTTTTCCTGCTGAGACCGCCTTGGCCAAAAGCTGTTATGGTCTCAGTGCAGGGTGATGTTTTTTATAATAATAATAAATAAATAATATAATACTATACAATCATGTGTATTTATAGTGAGTAGGTACCTACCTACTAGTACCTACTTACATATGTACCTGTGTCCACCTGTAGTCATATTACGCATCTATCTATCTACATAGGTAGGTAGGTACTGAGAAGTCTAGCTGGTATATCATTTAGACAGGTATTCATCAATTGAGGAAATATATGGACCGGAATAACACGGATGGGCGAAATGATGAGACAGGGAGGCATTCTCCAGAGTGATTGGCAACGTCGGGGGGACCTGATATTATTATTATTATTATTATTATTATTATTATTATTATTATTATTATTCTCTTTAAATTTCCTTTGCACATCATTACAGCTTTAGGCCAATGCGATGTGCAAAGAGTATGGCACTGATAGAAGAAGAAGAAGATAGGTACCTTTTCTTTAGTTGTCGTAAGTGTGTCGATAAGAACTCCAGTACCACGCTGGGCCCTCGGGCAGAAGAGGAGAGGACACGCTGTACCAAGAGAAGTATTTCATCCACATTGACGCCCTGCAGCAGACTGGACTGAAGCAATCTACAGATTACACAAATAATAATAATATTCTCAACACAAGATAAAATGTTACTGTACCTACTTACGAGGATTATTATTATCTACAGAGGGATTTCATTTCACAAAATTTTGCGTAATACGGAAATAAAAACGTCATGTTTTGTTACAACTCAATGAATTTTAATTTAACTTTTAAAATAAATAAGTACAATAGTTCCTTTATTCTCGACTTCTTACAAATTTTGCGAGATTTCACATTGTCAGATTCCTATGGCCATTGTCAGATTTGTGACATGTTACCCATTTGATGTTATGATGTACAACATAATGATATTTATGCAACAAATGATCGATTTTTTTATCATAAACAGTAAGTTTCTTCAAACATACAGCATGGGTACATAATATGATAATTTTTTTATCAAGTTACTATAATGTTAAAAAGAAAAGTATACACTATTTTAAATTTGTTGAGATTTAAATAAAAATATATAACTAACTATAAAAATATATAAATAAAAATATACAAGAAAAATTTGACAAAAAATAAATAAAAGAATACCTACTTATTGAAAAAAGTTAACGAGATAAATAATTAACATCACAATAAACAAAATAGTTAAAATGTAGGAAGGTACTATGAAATTGAGATGTGAGAAAATAGAGAGTTGTACTTATTGTCATGGTTCCAGCTTTTCACAAAAGAAAAAGTCGTTGAAACCATATTGACTACGAAATAATTTAATAATTCCTAATCTAGACGAATAAATAATTACGTATTTTAATTCGATTTGGAAGTAGGAAAACTAAAGTATCAAGATTTTCCACTCTATGCAAAATAATAAATTTCTTTTCGCAACTCCGTCTTTATAATTTTTCGATTAAATAAATAACATGAAATACATTCATATCAACTATCTACTTATAAGACTCATGAATAATAACATTCGAAGATTATGTTTATTTAGAGACATCATACCTACATAATATATACTAACTTGTTTAACCCAAATCATCTAACACCTTTGTGTCATTAAAATTATTTCAAGCGCAACGTGTTATAACCCGTCAATAATCGACTGGTGAAATTTTAATAAATTTCATTTTTGAAAGATTTTGGCACATGATATATCTAGTTGACAAAAATACGTTTTGGACCCTTTTACGTTGCGTAAACGATTCATAAAAGAAATTTTTATCAATGAAAACAAAATAATATTTTCTGTCCAGAACACACAAAAACATATTTTTGTAACAATCAAAATAAATTTCTGTTGTGTATAAAGGTTAGTAATAATAATAATAATCTTTTATATCCGACACTAGCGAATATAAAAACTTACCTTGCTGCTGAAAATTCACAAAAGAAAACATAACACTCATTCTTAATTCAGCATCAATATTGAATTTTTCATACACAACAGAAATTCAATGTGTTATTGGTTAGAAATAGTCAATGAAATAAAATTTAGCAAAATTATAGTTCAACGTTACTAAAAGTTTATTTCTGTAATTATATTACAAGTTTGTCTTTGAATGCATCTTTATAAAAAAACACACATATTATGATTTCATACATAACAAGTTCTGCCTGAAACATCAGTGGCGTATTCAAGTCAAATATTTAACTGAACAAAATTTTACAAAATTCAATCATTGACCATTTTTGTTAATTTTAACAATAAAATCTTAATTTTGTTAGTGAATTAAGCCCCTTCACGTCTAATTCGATCTGAACCAACCTTACATTCGCTTCTGTTCAGTCCCGTTAGTATACAATATGATAAACTGAGTAAATATGATAAATATAATTATATATCTTCATGCAAATATAATATAATAAGATAATAATAAAATAATTTCTGCGGGGCCTGATTGGTTTTTCAACCTTGATAAAAAGGATGGGTTCAATCACAGGCGTAATTTTCTCTCGCAAGGTAACAGTAGGTATCCAACGCTAAGTCGTGTGGGTGAGATTTTTTGGATGTTAATTTATAATATAATAAAAATATTTACATAAAAATAAATATGAGTTAAAGTTCATGCTTGTATTAGTATTCAAAATATCAGAAAATAATATACATAAATGTTTCTGAGTCCGTCCCTGTTCATATTATCAATTCATTTCTATAAATTTAATTTACAACTAATATCAATTATTCAAATTTTATTAATTTTGGAAAATAAATTAATTAACAAGATCGGTCTCATAACACTTAATTAAAATATTAAAATAAAATAACTTATCAAATCCTATGTTTCGGCTCTGCAACTATAACACTGTACTACACATCTCACAAAATTTTAATATTTAAAAAGGAAAACCATTCAATACTGAAGAAAAGAAAATTTACTTTCACTCACACATTCACTTATTTCTCATTAAGTTTTATCTAATTTAAAATTATATTTTCTAAAAGTTCTGATATTTTAATGAAAACCAATGACGTAACGCCAAAGTATTTTTCTTTCCCAACTAAATCACAAGTGTCCTGTCCCAACTATCCCAACTGATCTCTTTCTCAACAATCCAACAACCGTCCTTCTCTCCCAACTGATCTAACCAAAAAGATCCCCAACTGATCTCTTTCTCAACTATCTGACAACTGTCCATCTAACAACATATTATCAAACTTTACTTTAAAAGAGACATTTAATAAGATAAATTATAGTAAAAACAAATATTCTTAACAATTAAATTCTACAAAATAAAATAAAATTTAAAATCTTAGCTTTGGGTTAAAGATGATATAATCTGCAATTCTTGATACTGCAAACACTGAATTTATTTTTAGATTTTTTTATTTTATTTAGGACGATTTCTTATTATCTCAAATTAGAGATAATCACAAAAAAAATAATCTCTTATTTATACTTGGAGAGGAGTACACCAAAATCAAATTAAATACAACACTGAATTTATCAATTATTCCTCTGCCTTCTGATTTCAAACAAACACTATCCCTGAGTCAAGTCTCTCGATTTTTTTTATAGTTTTCCTATCTTTGTCTAGCAACAAATGTACTTTCTTTGTCTCCAGTCGAATATCCATCCATAAACCCAATAATTCCAGGGTTATAACGTTTTAAACAACATTTAACTGTTACTATCATTTCAGATACTAAGTTATTATTTATATAAACAATACGTATTTATCAGTCAACTAAGGTTCCAAAACTATAGATAATATGAAACTTCAATCACGACAAAAGCATTAAAAGTTGTTTATGATTTTGAATACAATTCTTAGAACACATCATAAGTACATACCCCAATCTTAATTACATAATTTAAATTAAAACATTTATCCATTTATCTCACTTTGCCAAAATAAATAAATAAAATTGTTATCAAATGCTATTTTCTTATCTATTTAACATTTGGAGAATTCATTTATTCAAATAAATTCATTTTTATTGCAACTTACAATAAAACAAACCATTATAATTTTCCTCATATTGTTCATAAATATCCTCAGAAAATCAAATTATAACACGCCTTTCATCCTTACAGTTTAAAAATCTATGGATATTTCGTGATCCTCTTATAAACAGATGACACGTGTCACCAACTAAATTGAAGCATTGGGTAGCTTTTATCAATTTTTCGTGAATCGAATTTCCTGAAGAAACATCAATTTCCTTGTACGAATGTCATTTCAATTTACAATAATTTAATTATTTATATATTAATAACTTTTACAAAATATCAGTTTTTAAAACTTTAGTATATTTTAATTTCACTATTATAATTGCGAGAAATGAAATATCTAATACAATTTTACAAACATTTTCTTATTTGAAAAATGTTTACAATTGTTTATATAGAACTTTATAAAGTTTCAGACTAAGCAATACTAAGTAATTTATGGAATTTTCTATTCTTGCCTCAAGTAAATTTTCAGTTCAACATAACCCGAATGCAACTTACCTCATCTTCCCCTCAACCATTTAGTTATGAATTTTAACCTTTTTTTATATAAACAATAATTAAAAGTTCATATCTTGATTCTTTGTATAATTATTAAGACGATGCCCTTCTTTGTCCACGTGTCCAACCAAGTTTTTCTTTGTTCAAGAATACCACACGTGTCTCATACGCATGCGTCTTCAAGGTTTTCACCATGTACTAAAATTTAACGCGTGTCTTTCAATAACACGTGTCAATCATCTACCTTTTAATAAAAAAATATCTCCAAAAGATATGTACTTTCAGAAGTACACACCAACTATTCATCAACAAATATACTTCGACTAACACTCATATACCACTTAAAATAATAAATTAAAATATTTATTCAAATTTCTAACAAAGTTTGCTAAAAAAAAAACAAACTATGACATTATGTATTAAAGTAATATTACCTATTTAAATTTTATATATAGCATAATAAATATTAAATAATAAAAAAAACAGAACACAAGACTAAAACAAGAAAACAAGTAGTAGAAGAAAACATTTGTTTTTAGTTTCATCATACTTGCTTCTTCAACGGACCCTTCTAATCACGATATAATAATGTTCGTATACACCGTTGTATGACAGCTACAGGTAGGTAGGTTATATATATATAATATGTGCGAGTAGGTACCTACTTATCTATCTAATAGTTACCTGTTGAGAATGGTGGAGTCCGAAACGCAACCCAAAGCTTCGAGCAGATCTCTTCGCAATTCTGCATCGCGAGACTTTATGAAGGAGTTCCATAACGAGGTCCAACGAGTGGCTATATCGGCTTTAGAAAGATTTCTAAGTCCCGCACACATCACTGCACCCCAGCCAGTTGTTTTGCGACTCGGTACCCACTGTGTAGAGATCTTCGTTATACATTCCAAGGAATTGACGGAACACGCCAATCTTACAGCGCTACGCCTGTTAGATCTCGTGATCAAGTCGTCATTTTTCCTGTCAGTAAATCCCAACTTAGTAAGACGTTTAGAATTTAGCTTCCTAACCATTTTCTTAAAAAAATAAACACCGATTAATCAAAAAAAATTAATAATTCCGAAGAAATATCCTTGTACTCCTTATAAGTTAAGAATTTGCTTAACAATTTAGACAATTGAAAAAATAATATCATTAAATAGGTATAGTGAGAGTGTATAACAGTTTATTAAAATAAATAAACGGAAAAATTATAAATATTATATTATAAATAAAAAAATAAACTTGTGAAGTCTTACTGTAGGAGTTATAGGTACGTACCTATTGTTAAATATTATAAACAAATTGTAAAACAAAACTATTAAATGTATTTATTGTGTTTACATCCCATGTGTAGGAACTGTAGATACATTGTTCTACTGTAAATGTTACGCTTGAGAATGACAGAATCCCTGTCAAAACCGTGGTCACGTTTATAATATATTATTCAGTGGTATTAATCAAGTTTTTGACTTCAAATGTTCACGTAAATGTTAGGTATATTTATTTATACACATACCTCGTACCGGAGATATTGTACGGATCCTCTCATGAGCACTTGGAGACGTTGCAAAGCTCTCTCTGCAGTGACCCAAGGGATGTGTCGTGTTTCCTGGGACAAGTAGGAGATCAGCCTCATAGAACTGTTGTACGGCTGAAAGTATAATATTCTTATAACAATTTACTTTATCTCTCAAATATTTTTTGTGAGCGTCAGGAGTTTTATTTGTAATCTTAACTATTTTTGTCTATTTTTTTATATTTAATTTTATTTTTTACTGTGGATTAGTTAAAGTGAAATGCGCAGTGTACGCAGTGAAATGGAGTAGAACTTTCACCTCCTATATATATATATATATATATATATGAGGTAATATATGTAAATTTAACAAATGAAACTACCATATAAGGCTTAAAAAAGACACCGTCTCCTTATTCGGTAGTACCCCGGACGGGACTTACATACATCTTTCGCTTCCGTCACTGTCATACAATTCCTCATGCATACTTTCTTGTTCAATGTGCTCAACACGTGACCGTCCTGTAGGATTTGATTCAAATGATCTTGCCATTTGATCCTCGGACGTCCACGTCCCCAAGCATCATTCCTCTCATCATTCTTCTTTGGTCATTCTGTCCTCATTCATTCTTTCCACGGGCCCAAACCATCTCAACTTTTTTACGTTCATCCTTGTAACTACACCAACTTTCATTCCACATTCCTTTCGTATTTCACTGTGACGCACACAATCTCTCAGACTTTTACCACACGTCCTTCTCAACGATCTCATTTCCACTGAATTTATGCCATGTCCACGTCTCATTTGCATTTATAAGTGTGGGCACTAAGATAGCAGAGTGCACCAACCTTTTAGCAGTGGTAGATATGTTTCTATTTGTAATTATTGGTCGGATTGCACCATTTACCTTATTACCAGCAACTTTTCTCCTTTCAATATCGCTTTCACACTTCCCATCTCTCGTGAATAAACTACCCAAGTACACACATTTGTCAAATTGTTCTAACACTTCATTGTCAATCATTACCTGGTATACTGTTCTCTCACTTCCTCTTTCAAACACTATGATTTTTGTCTTTTTTTGCATTCATTCTTAATCCATTAATCGCACAATTTTCATACACACACGTCATCATTCGCTGTAGATCATTTTCACTTTCAGCCATCAATACCAAATCATCGGCAAACATTTTTGCCCTTACATTCATCCCATTCATATCAACACCCACATTCATCTCTTTCAATGGACGAATACAATGATTAATGTATTGGTTAAAAAGCCATGGCGACATAACGCACCCTTGTTTTACTCCTTTGGTCAGTGTGACATTCCGACAGGTTATTGTTCACTCTAAAACATGCAGAGCTTTCTGTATATAGGGACGCAATGGCGCGAATTAGCCGACCACTCACCCCACACATTGATAGTACTTGCCACATTTTTTCACGATCTACTCTATCACAAGCCTTTTTAAGATCAAGAAATCGAGAGAGAGCCGTCGATTTTTTCAACGTTCTAATTTTATTTTTTTATAAATACATGTATATTACTTAAGACGATAGATTTATTTTTATTGATACCATCACTCCGCCCCTCACATTATACTCGTATGAGATAGTCAGTGAGAGTTCGTGACGTCGCCTTTGTGATCGGTCGTGTACACAGCTTGCTTTTTGTAACAATTCAGATTAATTTGTGATTAAATCAAAAACATTTTTATTTTTATTTCTACAAAAACCGGGGTTGTTCAATCTCGAAGTGATTTTTTTTTTCGTATTAATTTTTTTTTCCTCTTGTTTCGTTATTCTTTCGGGTTTTTTTTTTTTTTACGGCTTCCATAACAACGCTGTGTCGTAGGTACCTCCATGATGGAGATCATGGAGGTGCCCGTTGACCCACCTGATGGACGGAAACGTCCTAGATCCCCAGACCTATTTCCTAACGAAAAAAAACCTACTAAAATCCCATCCCTTCCTCAAAACTCTTCAATACCTGATGCTCCTCTTGTTTTTTACAAATCAAACGCCCTTGGACCATACACTGTGATGGTCCAAAATACTGATACAACAAAACAACTGCATCCGCTGGATTTTGGAAAGAAATTGAATAACTCAAAAATACCCAACGTAATATCAGGTGGTATTAAGGCTGAGGGTAAGTACAAAATATCTATATCATTTAAAACGCCTGAGGCGGCAAACTCTTTCACCAGCCATGATTTTATTTGTAAATACAACCTAAAAGCATACATCCCATCCTACAGGGTATCCAAAATGGGAGTGATCAGAGGAGTCACTCTGGATATTTCCATGGAAGAGATCCTAGAGTATTCTGAAGTTCCCGAAGAGTTGGGAAAAATTATTAAAGCCCGACGCTTAAACAGAAAAGTAAATACACCGGAGGGCGCAACATGGAAACCTTCGCAAACAATTGTTTTGACTTTTCAGGGACAGATATTGCCAGAGTACGTGTACCTATTTCACAACGCCTTTCGCGTTGAGCAATACGTTTACCCTACGGTACTATGTTATAACTGTAGTCGTTATGGACACACAAGGGTCCAGTGCCAATCCCAACCAAGATGTTTCAAATGCGGTGAATCCCACTTTGGAGGTGAATGTAATGCTATAACCCTCCAATGTGTAAACTGTAAAGGTCAGCATTCTGCATCAGATCTATCGTGCCCAGAACTGAAGAGACAGCGCGAGGTGAAACAAACCATGGCCAATAAAAACATTTCATATAGGGAGGCTCTTCAAGCCCACCCTCCGACTATCTCCACGTACTCAGAAAAAGTGAATTCGTATCCTCGTCCAATGAATGTCATCAAAACAATGAATCCTAAAACACCAATTCGACAACCGGCTAACCCTTCTACCACTCGTCCTTTTAATAACAGTGAGTACGAAAATTGCCTCTCCTATAAAAATGGTCAAGCTTCTAATCCCAAAAATGGGTGTGCTATATTAAATAATGAAAATCGTGAAAATTCCAATAAAGACTTTGATAATTTACGTCGTGCTTTCATAGAAAAAATCTCCTTTTGTCTTTTAGAACTTATATCTGATACAAATAATGACTTTCGATCCATCGCTGCTAAATTAACCCAAATCTCAAGTCGATTTACCGATCCTCAATTATCGGATTTCATTGGAAATGGCGAACAAAACACTAATTAAATCTGTAAATTTAACATTTCTTCAATGGAATGCCAGGTCGGCAGTGAGCAATAGAGATGACATACTTTATTTGCTCAAGTCCCAGAATATCGATATTGCAGCCATCTCTGAAACTTGGTATTCCTCTGATTCTTTTGCTTCATTCCCTGGATATTCTATTATTAGAGAAGATCGTAGTGATGGATATGGCGGTACAGCTCTTTTAATTAAAAAAAATCTCCCTTATGATACAGTTCTACTTCCCAGTAACGATAATGTACAAATTGTAGCAGCAAAAGTACTCGATATATCTGTAGTGTCTGTATATATACCTCCCAGAAAGGTTATGGGAGTAGCCTTTTGGAACGATATTATATCGAAATTATCAAAATCTTTTTTAATTTTGGGGGATTTCAATGCATGGTCACCTAGTTGGGGATGCATTATTTCAAATGCAGCGGGAAGAGAAATATTGGACGTAGTAGATGCCCATAACCTATGTATTCTTAACTCTGGAGAACCGACACGTATATCTCTTCCTAACCAAAATCAAAATGCTGTAGACTTGACAATCTGTACTCCAGACATTGGATCCATGGCCGTGTGGTCAGTCATAGAGGATGCGTTTTCTAGCGACCACTTCCCAATAAAAATATCAATCATTAATAATGTTAGGACATATAGTGAGAGAAAAAGAGAGGGTAAGTACCGGGTTAAAGGGGCAAATTGGAAATCGTTCCAATGTTCAATAGTTCAGAGTGTTAACTCCCAGCCATTCGAGAATGCATTCGGACAGGTAAATATGGTTGCGGAAGAAATAAAAAAATTGGTGTATCGAGCAGCAAACTCGACAATACCTAAAACTTTCCCAAAATCACATTATAAATATTCTCCACCCTGGTGGGATGATGAATGCCGTGACATGGTCAAAAAAAGATCACAAGCAATAAAATCTTATAAAAAAAATATGTCACAAGAAAACTTCCTAGAAGTGCGCAAGATACAAGCCTTAACCAAAAAACTACTGAGGCGTAAAAAACGTCAAGGGTGGCAGAAATTCTGTTCTGATCTCTCCCCTGAAACTCCTTCTGGCGAAGTTTGGGATTCAATCCGTAAATTTAGAGGAGTATATTCCCCAAAGTTAAATAATTCCAAATGTATCGCATGGGTTGAAGGATTTGTGGAAAACATAGCACCAGCATACGTTCCTCATTCTCTTGAGATCCAAAAAACTGCTACTATGAATGATCGGCACTCGGACTGTTTTCTCTCGGCTGACTTTTCGGGTGAGCAACTTTCCTCGGCAATTAATTCTGTCGGGGACTCCTCTCCGGGACACGATCGGATCCCATATGCTTTTTTCCGAAATTTCCCTAAAGCCCTTCTTCAGATGATTCTAAGGTTGTATAACCTAATTCTAGGAACTGGTGAAGTCCCAGACTCCTGGAAACTCCAGATTGTAATCCCTATCCATAAACCAGGTAAAGATATATCCCTAGGGAAATCATATAGACCGATTGCCATGTCCAGTTGCTTCCTTAAAATCTTGGAATTAATGTTAAAGTGTAGGGTGGAATGGTTTCTTGAAAATAATGTACTTTTTCCATCTGGCCAAATAGGCTTTCGAAAGGGTAAGGGTTGCATTGACAACCTAGGGATTTTAATTACCGACTTACAAATTGCGAAATCGAATAAACTTGAAACGGTGGCCGCATTCTTGGATATAAGTAGTGCGTACGATAATGTTTTACTCCCTCTGTTGTATGATAAGATGTCTGCCTTGGGTATCCCAGATGTACTTTGCCGTCTTATATTCAACATCATGTGTGAAAGAACTGTACTTATAGAAACACCCTGTCGAGATATAATGAGGCGAGTCTACAAGGGTCTCCCACAGGGGTCTGTCTTGAGCCCAATTCTCTTTAATATTTACACTATGGATTTACACTCTGTGATAGATACTGATTGTTCCATGTTACAATATGCCGATGATTTTGTGGTGTACTGTTCTCAGAAGTCTCATTCTAAGGCATCTAATACACTACAAGGGTCCTTAACTAAAATGAATAGTTGGTTTCATTTGCACGGATTTGACATCGCCCCATCTAAGAGTAGAATAATATGTTTTTCAAACAGGCATGCCACTCCTGATATTGCGGCTAGTATAGGCGATCAAACAATTCCAGTAACTGAGTCAATAGTATTTTTGGGAATGACACTCCACAGAAAGTTGTCATGGAATCTACATATAGAGGGCATCAAAGCAAAATGTGAAAAAAATATTAACATACTTAGAGCGGTTTCACGTGTCTGGTGGGGATCTCATCCCGCCTCAATGAGAATGTTGTACATAGCGCTTATTCGAAGTGTTCTCGATTATGGTTGCTTTCTGTTAGAACCCCTGCCTAATTTTCTTAAAATAAAACTTGACAGAATTCAATCTCAATGCATGAGACTTATATTGGGTGCGATGAGATCTTCACCCATAAATGCCCTCCAAGTGGAGAGTGCCGAGATGCCACTTTTTCTTCGACGTAAATATCTAGCATTGAAATTTCTCATTAAAAAAATTAATCAGAGCAACCACCCCATTTTTTACAAATTACAATTATTGAGAGATAGGTGCTTAGTAGATCGCTCTTGGAGAACAAAAATTTACCCACTATTGGTCTCATCCTGGGAATATTTAATCAATAAATTTTCAGATTCATTATCTCCAAACCTTCCCATATTTTCGATCCCTTTTGCTGCAGTTGTCCACTTTCCAAACATTATTCAGTCAATTGGTATTGATAAATCAATTTCTAACTTAATGCCACACGCAGTAAACAAATTATTTGCGCAAAAAGTCCAAGAGAGATGGCCCTCAGCTATGTTGGCATTTACTGATGGCTCGAAAACTCCTAATGGGGATACTGGCGCAGCTTTCTGCATCCCATCATTGAATCTGGAAAGGAGTTTCCAACTTCATCCATTATCCTCGGTTTTCACCGCTGAGTGTGTAGCACTCCGAGAGGCCCTGGTATACATCGTCTCCAATAAAATTACTCCTACTGTAATATTTTCAGATTCTAAAAGCCTCATGGACAAACTAACATCTCCTGTTAAAAATTCGATAAACGATAACTTGGTTTGCGACATCAGAAAACTACTGCATATTGCGTCATTGAGAAATACTGAAATTACATTGGTATGGATACCATCCCATGTAGGTATATATGGCAATGAGTTAGCTGATAACTTGGCCAAAAAGGGCTGCTCATGTGGTATTGTTCCCGGTTGCTTCGTCTTACCAATGGGGGATATCCTCAATACGATAAAACCGTTGGTGATGAATGAATGGAAGGAGAGTTATATAAGTACCACCACGGGATCCCACTATAAATCTATCCAAACTGATATTCAAACCATCCCGTGGTTCTGCATCACAAAAATGTCAAAAGTCAAAACCTCTCTCCTTTGTAGACTGAGAATTGGACACTGCACGGTTGCATCTCATTTGTCTAGAATTCACGTAGTGGAATCTCCACTGTGTGGGTGTGAACAGCAGGATGAGACAATAGACCGTGTAATTTTTAACTGCCCCCTACTACCAAGTGAGGATCTTATTAGGGACTTAAGGAGACTACGGGTGCCTTTTCCTACAAGTGTTGTGTGTCTCCTATCAATGAATGATTATAAGATAAACAATTGTATACTAAACCATTTAATAAAACATGATAAGATGTTGTAAGTGGATTATTTTATATATTCCAATCATCAGAAATTAAAATTAATTTAAAATTAATTAACCGAATTATTTTTAATAAATTATTGGTTGTATTATATTGAACCACCCTACTTGTATTATAATAGTGGATCGGTACCTACCTAATTATGTTGTTTTGTATTTTGTTCATTGTTAGATAACGATAATTTTGCAACAATATTCCCTCGCTCTGTGCGTGGGGAGAGGGTAGTGTAACTATTTTGCTTCTTTCGTAGTATGTGTACGATGATGTATTTGATGTTTGTATAATATTAGTACCAAACCAAGTAATATATAGCTGATAGAAAACAAGTTCTCATTTTGTATTGAAATATTTTTGATGTGGATTGATACACACCGTTTTGATAATGGCAGCATCACTCAACTATTGGGTGCAACGCCAGAAAAAGAGAGAGAGAGAGAGAGAGATAGTCAGTGAACTAACTACTTGTAATGAACATCTCGTAGGTCATCACGAAAAAGCTGTTTATCAAATGACTACTCTTATAACCATTTTCGACTTTTTCAGTAATTTATTGTCCTTTTTAAATTAAACAAGATGTAATTTGAAATTTGAAATCATTTTTACGGGCCACATAGTCTTAATGCTTAATAAAGTGCTGATTTAGCACCTATTGTTGTATGAGAAGGCGAGACAAAAATAGGCAGTTGGAGCGCGAATTGTCGGATGACGTCACACTACAAGCATACAGAGATAAAACACGATTTTCGTCTCACCAGGATACCTGCCGCAGAGAACTCCATACTGTCATCTATAATTTGCGCTCTGTTCAGTTCATGAATTTGTTCAGGATCATCATGAAGGACTTTGTTTATTGCTTCCCAATTGTCAGCGTCGTACATGACGCGGTAGTAACCTGCAGAGTAGGCAACATATAAATAGAAAATTGTTTGATTGAATGTACTACCAGAAAATACATAAATTCGGTGTGACGCTGTAGGGTTGAATAACTTAACAGATCGGATATTATTATTATTATTACCTGTCTGCTGTTTGTTGAGTATGAAGTATGGTAAAGAGTCTTGTACGAGAAGTGAACTATTGGTGACGGGAGACATCCAGTGTTGCGGAGACGTGTTACTAAAGTCCAAAGAATTCTCGGTGACCCAGTTTAGTGGCACCCACCACAGTTCGTCACTGTTCAGCTCCTTGTCTCTATAATAGCGCCGCTACACAACACAACCAATCAAGTTACTAATCAGTGACCGCAATGTCAATTATTTTTTCTCAAATTAATAAATAACTCTTATTTACACCTATTTATGTTTCAAGCTTATGAAACGAACATTTTCTTACTACTCCAATGATTACTAAAACAGTTTTTACTATACTTTATTAGTATTCACAACGTGATAATTACGCAACATAATTAAACACAAAGAGTTTTGTACTTTATTATTCCATTTTAAATTATCACATTAAAGTTTAAAAGGTCTGCGACCGGTTTCGACACGCTATTGCCATTGACAAGCAGGTTGAAAACGTAAAAATAAAATAAACTTATCATCTATCCAGAAGACCAGCTGTCCTCAGGGCCGTGAACCGACTGGGTTTCCTTTGCGGCTATATGTACAATTCTGTCTTCAGTCATGCGATCTATATGTAGTTCGAGATGAGTAAATCAGTATAAAATATATCTGTTGGATGTAATAAACTGTTTATCGATTGTGTGTTTTACTATACCTGTTGCAATTGTAAGATATCCTCCTGGCTTGTTCTGGTGATTGTGATAAGAGGGTAACCTGCCTGGTCCGCCCAGCAGCTCATAACTTGTCCCGCTGTGGTCTTGTCGGGCAGCACTGCTTCAGTGCTCTGCTCCGCGGACATTTGCATAGCCTCGTACAAAATGTGTGGCTCGGTATTACCTTTTGGTCTGCGACGTGAGGGTAAGACGTACATATTAATATTATATCAGTTGGTGTGTTTGTGTCAAGTATCTGTATTATCTATGTATGTATACTATTCACAGGAAAGCTTTCCGCAAGCTTTTATTAACAGAGCTAAGTTTACATATTTTTAATAAATTTGGATTTAACATCTAACGTAATGGAAATCAAACAGTGTTTTTTAATTACACTTTTATTAAATTAAAATTAAAAATGGATTTCCACAGCATAAACACAAAAACTATTGAGTTATTGCATTTTTTATAGTTTTAATAGAGTTACGTATAGGTGCACGAATACCAATACGAATGTAGGTAGACGAGGTAACCAGATATATTTTTTTTATTATTATTTTATTCATAAATACACGGTATACATTGATATTATAATAACAAAATAATATTACACATAGTAAAATGCTCCCTCCATAAGCAACCAAATGCTTGTGCGGAGGTTCGGATATCAACTATAATATTAACACACATATAAGAATAAGTTAGAAATATTAATACACATATAAGAATTAGTTAGAAATAGCAAACTTTCAGTTCTCATGTACATTCATCAAACGTTCAACAAAATCTATCAGCACAATACAAAATTAAACTAATATAATTATTCACAATGTCAAAACAATATACAAACCAACTGGATGAATTTTTCTCTCATCAACATTAACACAAACACACATATTCACAGAAATATATTACTTTACGCGATTCAGTACTCAATGATGACATGAGCCTGAATCTCAAAATTGTCGCTGAAAGTGTTATCCCGTCTTATCCGGCTTGTAGCGCTTCTTTATTTTTTTTATAAGCTCGTCGCCTCTTAGAATCTTTCTCACGTCTAATGGCAAGTTATTGAATTGGGTATCTCCGAAATATGTGTAATACTGCTGACCAAAAACTGTGCGTTTCTTATATATAATGTATGGATGTAAGTACCTAATGTAATGAGTACATACCTAACTGTTGCGGGGAAAGAGCAGGTGTAGGTATACATAAATAGATGAGTGAGTACTCACATGCTTTTCAAATATCTCTGGAGACTTGAGCGGAATGTATCCTCTCCCAGGACATGCTGCATCATTCTAATCACAGATCCAGCTGAAAAATTTCTCCAATTATTTATATAATAAGAATTATCTTTAACATCAGCTTGCACCACAATATGAAGCAATGTACAAAAAAACTACAGTAGATCTTTACGTCAACTAAAGTTACATACATGTTCAACGCTATCTACGATAATGTATGTACTTAGGCAGATTGATAAGTCAGGTAAAAATGGATGAAGCGGTGATGCTAGTATGGAAGTTATAACATGTTTGGACAGGTACATGCTTTAAAGGAACATACACGAAATTTCATACTGAAATTTGAATTTGTTTTTTCAGTTGTTTTGACCGGACAAGTAGTTCTTTTGCTGTTAAAATTGAAAAAAAGTGAATTTAGAGTGTTAATAAAACATTACTTTTTACGCAAAAAAAACCATCACGGACGCAAAGAAATATTTTGACAAATATTATGATGAATCTTCTCTGTCACTTAAGATGATTCACAAGTGGTTTAATGAATTTCGTTGTGGTAGAACGAGCACGGAAGACGCATCTCTATCAGGACGCCCAATTGAGGTAACTACTCCAAAAATGCTCTTGAAAATCCACGATATCGTATTGGGAGATCGATGAATGAAGTTGAAAACAACACTTTAAACATCTCAAATTAACGAGTTTTCATAACATTTCATGAAAATTTGCGTATTAAAAAGTTTTCAGCAAAATGGCTGCCGCGTTTGTTGAAAGTTGACCAAAAACGTGAATGAGTGACACTTTCCCAGGCGAATTTTCGGCTGTTTGAACGAAATTCAGATGATTTTTTACACTGTTTCATCGCTGTAGATAAAACAAGGATTCATCTTTACACACTAGAGACAAAATAATAGCCAAGCAGTGAGTGGAAGCTGGTGGAAGTGTTCCGAAGAAGGTCAAGGTGGTTCCATCAGCAGGCAAAGCTATGGCTAAGGTTTTCTGGGACTCACAAGGTACAATCTGAATTGATTTCCTCTAAAAAGGAAAAATAATTAATAGAGATGATAACTCTACACTTTTGGTCCAGTTAAATCAAGAAACCAAAGCAAAATGGCATCATCTTGCCAAGAAGAAAATCCTGTTTCACCACGATAATGCTTTTGTTCATTCTTCCTCCATCAACGGCCAAGCTGGTGGAGTCACGCTACAAAATGCTTCCCCGTCCATTATTTTTTCCTAACCTGGTTTTCAGTGATTTCTACCTTTAACGAAACATGAAAAAATGGCTTGGGGGACGAAGATTTACAACTGATTTGGAGGCTCTCAAGATCTCCGAAACTATGGCGTATTTTCAGGGTCTTGGAAAAGATAACAAAAAAGAGTGGATCAAAAAACTCCAGCATCATCTAACCAAGTGAATAGCTCTAAAAGAAGATAAAGTTGCAAAATAAATATGCATTATGTAGATATTATAACTTATTGTTAATGTACATACAACTAGCACATACATAATGTATATTATTATACGAACCTTTAGAATAAGATACAAAGTTGAACTTTCGACTGATTTCTCTCGGGGTCTGTGCTGGACTATTCATGGACCTAGAGAACTTGTAGCTGTCATAAAATAGGGCACCTTGAACACTTCTCGTGACGAATTTATCCATGGACTTCCAAGTAGGTTCAACCTGCACAAGCAATATAAAGTCAGCACGAGGGATAGCACATCAGCTCTCGTAGTGTGGGTACAAGTTAGTAACTTAATGTATACCTGCGAGGTGGCGTAGTACTGGAAGTAAGTCGCGAATCCTTCACTCAGCCACACGTTGTCCCACCACTTCGGTGTGACCTCGTTTCCAAACCACATGTGGGCAAATTCATGCGACATGATCTCGCCAATGGTCTGCTTGTTCACTATTTTTCCTTCTTTGTTCCTCCTTTCAGCTAACGCGTATTCACTGTTTGAAGAAGCAATAGGTAGGTACCAATATATATACATATTTTTATTTTCTTTCACAAACAAACAGTTATGGCAATACACAGACAAATCAATAACAATTAATAAACCAGCAAAAGATATATCTGGGTTTTGTTATTATTTTGTTCACTTTAGCAATCGCTCAAGTGCATTAAGTATGTATTATTTACATTATAAAGAAAAGAATGCAGAAGGATATTGTAGTACCTACCTACCTACATAGCACACATACATACATATATAATATATAGTAGGTAGTATAGTTGTAGACTAGATACATATGTAGGTAGGTAGGTGCTGTATTTTATTGTTATTATTATATAATTATTATGTACCTACCCATAAATAACGAGTCCCCAATTCTCCATCGCTCCACCGAATGATGGTATTCCCACGTTATCCATTTTGTCCATTTCGTACGTCACACCTGTGTACTCCTCAAGCATACTAAGGCTTCTTTGACCAAAATCTAACGAGAAATTCAAAGACTTTTTCTCATCGGGTTGGACGTAGCATTTGAAATCCTTGGAGAATATAAATTGTTCAACATCTTCGTCAGCATTGGACATGTATTCAAACTCAGATACAACAAATGCCACCAGATATGACGGCATTAGAGGAGAAGCCTTGAAAGAGAAGTGTGTGCGATCACTTCCTGGTCTGTGGGAAAAGAACATTATTTATTTATTTATTTATTCTTTTTGCACATCATCATTACATAACAGTGTTAACAAAATAATATAAAATTTTAGAAACTAGGACGATGTGCAGTGGCGAGATTATCACTATAAAGTGATTTCTTCCATCTAACCACGACACATTGACATGAAACTAGTAAAAACAAATTTACTTACAAAAAAAACATACAAAATATCAAAACACAACAAAAGAAAAAAAAAAACAAAATTTAAAATAATATATTTGACACACACCCAACATGTGGTAGGGATTATGGATCAGAGGAGGGGGGGGGGGCTAGGGAACGGATACTGAGTTAGAAGATAGCATTTTTTCCTTAACATAAGATTTAAAGACATTGAACGATTGTGAAACTCTATGCGAAGAAGGAAGATTATTCCAACAACGAGCACCATAAACTGAGAATGATTTCGAGAAATAATTGGTACTGTGTGTAGGAATTGCCAGAAGACGCTCGTTATTGGATCGCAATGGTAGGCCATGGCTCGCTAAATACTCGAAATTTTCTTTTAAATAATAGGGAGAAGACGTGGAATAGAGTATTTTGTAAACAAGTGATAGAATTTGAAGTTCACGTCTTTGATGCACAGTTAGCCACTTAAGATTGACTCGATACTGGGAGATATGATCAGACCTCTTGAGATTGAAAATAAATCGGATACCATTATAATAATTATATAGTATAATACTTTTTATTTAGATAATAAATATTTAAATAAAAAACACTGTTTACTTTCATTTAAAATTGTTATAATATTAAAAGCTTTTCGGACATACGTCCATCTTCAGTAATAATTACTTATAACTAATGACAAATGACAAATTGATGGTACAAGATAATACTGTTAAATTTAATAATTTACCATGGACGTGGGTGCTGTACGCACTGGTTTCTCAGTCGGGCAACACTCACGTCTAAAAAGGTATAAAAGGGGCGGCCATATTAGCTTTCTTTCTCTTTGGTCATATCCGCTTATAAACTGTTGTAAACTATACTGTGTGCTTGTTCCTTCCAAATAATAAATGTTGTAATCCGATCGTGGCTTTGATTTAATGGACCAAATACCCGTTGATTATTAATTCAACAAATACAAAATTAAATGTGGGTAGGGGGAGTGGACGGGGTTAATAGAGATGTAAAATGGATAATTATGTGAAGGTATTGGTAGAGATATTGTTTTAGGGCAATCTATGGGTGGAAGTAGTAAACGGGTAGGTAAGAGGAGAAATTAGAGGTGGGATTTGAATGTTAATGGTGTCATTTTTGTTGATCTCCATTGCCTCCAGTATATTCATTTTTTGACCTTTTTTGAATGAAATGAAAAAATGAATATACTGGAGGCAATGGAGATCAACAAAAATAAAGATGACACCATTAACATTCAAATCCCACCTCTAATTTCTCCTCTTACCTACCCGTTTACTACTTCCACCCATAGATTGCCTTAAAACAATATCTCTACCAATACCTTCACATATCCATTTTACATCTCTATTAACCCCGCCCACTCCCCCTACCCACATTCAATTTTGTATTATCTTGTACCATCAATTTGTCATTTGTCATTAGTTATAAGTAATTATTACTGAAGATGGACGTATGTCCGAAAAGCTTTTAATATTATAACAATTTTAAATGAAAGTAAACAGTGTTTTTTATTTAAATATTTATTATCTAAATTAAAATGAACTTTCATAGTGTTTCCTCTTCGAAAATCGAAAAGTTAATATAATACCTTACCATATGCGAAGGCAAGAGCCACCTCACCTCATATATTATCTCCTGCGTAAAACAATATGATCTATCTTTCATGGAATGCATGTTGTACATCGGGTGAAAATTAGATGACACAGTCATTCATATATAGGTATATATATATCTTTGCGGACACATCGCGTGTTTTTGTTTGGTGGTGATCTTTCGAATGCGCCCGGGAATCCATTGTCAAACCGATTGATTACTTCTTCCTGAGCCTCTCGCTTCGCCGTAGAACCTGTGAAGATGTAGGGGTAGGGGTAGGAGTAGGGGGGGGGGGTAAGGTTGGACGGTGTCTCGTTGTTTTGTATATGTATATATATGTGTATGTTTAATGTATATTTTATACCCAACATTAAAAATATATACCTCTAACAAAAATACAAGCAAACAACAAAATTATCTCGGCACTATTTTAAATAGGTAAATTTTAAAAGTTATTTAAATATTTTTAATAAATTTTAGTGTCGTTTGCATAAATCTCACTCATCCTTAATTTGGTGTATGAATCAAAGGGGACGATAGAAACATTAAAGTTTGCTACGTTCCCTTGTCACCTTCTTAACATCATAATTTCTCAAAACCAAGTAAAACGTCATTTTCAATACCTACTGGTATACGTAGAGTATCCAAAAAAATACCCGATATTTGTATAAATATAATTCATTTAGATATTCATAATGTAACACAGAGAACAATAAAATAGTAATACATAATGTAATGCATACACATAGTACCTATTAGAAATTAACACGAGAGGTCTGTACTATATATGTAGATTAATATTAGGGGAATAACAAGTAGGTACATTACAGCTTAGGTACATACAGTTGTTTTGAAGATACGAGCGGAGCGTTAGAGAGCGCGTGATAGGAAGAGGGACAGATGATGTGCATCAGAAATACAGCCTTGTGGTCAGGCTCGTCATAGCAGGGGAATGCGGAGCGGGCGTGCGTCGCTTCCATCTGCGTTCCCAGGAGGTACCTGAAACCATGTTCATTTATTTCATATTATTTATTTATTTAAAAAAAAGACATATCTGGGTTTTTGATATAAACCCAAATATAACTTAATACACCTTTCACAGTAAGCTACTAAAAACTTGTGTCGTGAAAGGGGAGTTTGCCGGCACCTGGTATCGAACAATGGACCCCTTGTTCACGAGGTCGAGACTACCAGGCTACCGACGAACTCGAACTATTTATTTATTTATTCTTTATTGTACATCGATTACTAGCAATTTTACAAAGAAATACAACTATTTTAAATATACCCATGCAATTAATTTGCAGTGGGCGATTTAATGGCGGAAGCGCAATTTTTACCAATTAACATAACTTTATGAAACATTCACGAAAAAAAAACATTAAAGAAAGAAAGAGAGGAATCACAAGAGAGAATGGAATCACATGTAGGAAAAGAGACTAGGAAACCAATACCAAATTTGAGTGATAAAGAGGTCCTTGACAGCCCGCTTGAAAGCGTAAAAAGTGGGGAGCAACCTTATTCTGGAAGGCGAGTACCATGAACAGAAAATGAGTTCGCAAAAATATATTGAGCAATGAGCTGGTATCGCAAGAAAATGCTTGCTATTGGATTTTAAAGGTAAGCCAATACCCGACAGATACTCAAACATTTTTGTGAAAAATAATATGGTGAAGACGTAGAGGATAAACATAAAACAAAAAACTGTATAATCACAATATATTATTAACACAATATTTGATATTTGACATTTTTTATACCTCTTTGATTTATTTTTTTAATAGGTACCTTTAGCAAGATTTTTATACTTTTACTTTTTTTTTGTAATTTTAACCTGATAATGTTACACTCACTAAAGGAGTGAAGCAAGGTTGTGTTATGTCTCCGTGGCTATTCAATCTATTTTTTGACTTCTGTATGCGACCTTTGAAAGGGATGAATGTAGGTGTTGAACTGAATGGAAATCGAGTGAATGCTTTGATGTATGCAGACGATTTAGTCTTAATGGCTGAGAATGAAAGTGATTTACAAGATATTGTTTCGTGTGTGTATGATAGCTGTAGTGCAAATGGGTTAAAAATGAATGTCGCGAAGACGAAAGTAATGGTGTTTGAAAGAGAGAGTGAAAGAACGGTATGTGAAATAAAGGTTGACGTTGAATGTTTAGAGCAAGTGAATGAGTATGTCTATTTGGGAAGTTTGTTTGCGAGGGATGGAAGATTTGATAAGGACATTGAAAGAAGAAAAGTCGCCGGTGCTAGATTGAATGGTGCACTTCGACCCATTGTTAGCAATAGCAGTGTGTCGAACATGGCAAAAATTCTAGTGCACAATACCATTCTGGTACCGACACTTATGTATGCAAGTGAAACTTGGACGTGGTTGAAAAAGGATGAGAGTGGAATAAATGCTGTGGAGATGCGTTCACTGAGAAGAATGGTTGGTAAAACGTTGCGAGATAGAGTGAAGAATGAGGATATCAGGAGAATGAGCGGATGTGAGAGGAGTGTTGTGGACAGAATGCGTGTAAACAAGTTGAGATGGTTTGGACATGTTGAGCGAATGCAAGATGAAAGGATGACGAAGAGGATGTATTTATCTGAAAGAAGGGGTGTGAGGAAGCGCGGACGTCCAAGAACCACGTGGCTTGATCACGTTGACCAAATTATTAAGGACGGACGCGTGCTGAGTAAGAGAAATCGGCGTGCATGTATGAGAAACTGGATGAATGTAGAGGAAGCGAAAGAAGTATGTAAGGATAGATCTATATGGCGTTCCGTTCTCTCTGCCTACCCCTCCTGGGACATGGCGTGAGGATATAGTATAGTAGTAGTATAGTATGTTACACTGTTTGTAAACTCTCCTTTTTATTAATCTAATGGTTTGTGTCTTTTTTTAAGTGATCTTACCTTTGTATACATATACCTACTGTATGTATACAGGGGTTTAACATATAAAAGGCTTTGGCCGTGAATATATGTAAATAAATAAATATATGTGATATGATTTGATTGCTATTGTACCCAACATAACACCTATCAATAGAAGTACACAGTCATACTTTATCACAAATGATTTATATAACTAACAAGGGCTTTGGTTTACCTGGTGTGTTTTGTCTTATCTTCGAACTGATCACGAAAGATTCCATTCTGTGAGTCATAATATTGTCCTTGAAAAGAGATTTGTATTGTAAAGTCATCACCAGGTTGTAGATCTTCCGAGAGCATTATTGTGAGAAAATTGGTGTCGTCAGTCGCTTGTTGGTGACCGGAATAAATGTCCCTATTGTCCCGGTAGAGATTCGCCTCGGACACGTTGATATTCTGAGCATGAAGTACCACGGTGTTAGTGGTGTAATGTGTTGAGGCGAGTATTGTCACTGTGCCAGTGTAGTGGTCACTGGGGCTCGGATCCACGTCCAAAGTGATTTCGTAACGCTTTGGCATAGTGGTGCGAGGGAGCCTGTAGCTGCCCGCTGCCACCCAACTCACAAACACACTTGTCATCAGTGTCCTGAAACACACCCACCCTGTCTATCAACCTTGTAATATATTTTATTTTATTTCGTACAAACAAATGGTTAATCAGTGTAAATTAGAAAAATATTAATTATAAAGTAAATAAACCAAAACAGTTTGCAGAAATATTGATTTATAAAAAGTTTGAAAAGATTGTAAATTAATTTGAAAAAATAAAACTTTTCACAAAAATATACTCTAAATTAGTAACAAAATTTAAAAAAATACAAAAAAAAAACAGAAGCGCTCATGAAGGATGAAAAGGAAGGGGAGAGAAAATTGTTTGCAGCGACATCAGCCTCTTGTCAAAGTCTCGAAACTCTGAGAATTGAATTTAGCATTCGAAAGTTAGTGAATATCCACCAATCCAAAAAAAATGTCGAAATTGAGTTTGACAAAAATATATTACGTGTATAAATTATATACGTAAAACTAAATAATCACTAATTTTATTTCTTGATATAAGTTTGTTGTGTGTACTAGATTTGACAGTACATAGTTTGTGGTAGGTACCTACACAGTGGGAGTCTAAATGTACCTACAACTAGTTCTTGTTCGTCTTGGGGGGCAGTCGAAGTGATCTTTTTAAAATGGATTCAGTTGAATCGATGATAACATTCGAAATTTAAAATAAATACATCACTTATGTCAGCAACAGTTCATCTATTTTCCAAAGTCATAGCCTTGTGGTGACAGCAGAGAGTTTTGTAGTTATTATAATATAGCTTAGGTTCATCTGTAGTTTAGGTGCTATAGAAATTTGTTTTGCACTCTTTCTATCCTGTTTACATATTGTGGATTCCAGACAACTGATACGAACTTCAAACCACTGCATATAGAAGAGAAATATGTATACAACTGTTTTCAAGGTGTTGAAGTGACTGCATGTAGACATGACTATATTTACCTACATATTATTATGCATATTATGTGTGTGTGTGTGTGTGTGTGTGTGTGTGTGTGTGTGTGTGTGTGTGTGTGTGTGTGTGTGTGTGTCTAGACAAACTACAGGTAATAAATACGCCGGTGGTCCTCTCGGTCCTGATAAAAAGAAGGCACAGAATAAACGGTGTTCTGCACAACGAAATTTTTATTGAGACGTCTTTAGTCTTACAAGGGCATTGTCAATCGCGTTCTTGTGAGATGAAAGACGTCTCTCTCAACATACATTGAAGGAGACCCACCGACCACCCGGATAGCGCAGAAGTCTGGGGACTTCCATTTATCCGAATTCTACACTACACAAATTTTGTCCATACCGGAGGCGCCATAGTGGGCAGCCTGAGGGGCTGGCCGGCCAAAAACCCCCATGTGTGGAATCTTTTGACTACACTCCTTCGATGTCCCTCTAGCCGAGGGAAGCAAAAACATTCACAATATAAAACTAACAATACATTTACAAAGGCATTCCCTAACCCAGAAACACAAATCAACATTCAAAATAAAATAAAAATAAAAACAACAAGAAAAAATTTAAGAAAACAAAGAGAAAATAAAATTGAGCAGAGAGCCGAGTTGAGGTGTCCGGAAACTTCTTTTGGTTTTCTCTCAACAAATAACATATGTTTTTTTTTTAATTTCCTTATAGAATTCTCCTACCTAAACACCGAGACATTGGATAGTGTGGGATACGGGCATAGCCAGATTTTAATTTCGGGGGGAGGGGGGGGGTCAAGAAAATAAAACTACTGAAAGATCATGCAATAACCTTCATATTATATGAAATATGTAAAAAAATACTTTTCGGGGGGCGGGGGAAGGGGGTTGAACCATTCTCCAAAACCCTCCCCCTGGCTACGCTTGTGGTATGGAATGCTACATCATTGAAGCAAAGTAGTTATGGACAATTGAATATTTAAGAAATGAACGGGAAGAGAATTGTCTGACAGAAACTGTACGGAACAGAATGAAGGTGATTTATTTATTTTACAATCAAGTCTGTTAGCGACATCATAATATTGTGTAGACAATAATGTGTAGCGATATAATATTAATAATATAGGAATTGACTCACCTCCAGTACATTATCAAGTGACATGGGTTCGCTTACTGCGGCTGTCTCTATCCACGTGTGTGCTTATATATATTTGTAATAATAAAGTGAAGAGGGCCGCCCCGCTGGGTTGACGATGACACCCGTATGGCGCGACACCTACTATCTGCAGTCCAACACTCCCTCAATAGGTGCATAGGCATACATTCAGGCAGTTTACATTATTGACAACTGATATTGAGCACAAGCATAGCTACCTACATAGCTACATTAATAGTACCCTGATAGGAAATTACCGTAGTTACATAAGTACCTACATAATATGTATGTTATATGTTAATACAATAGTGACATATTATAATATGTAAGTAGGTACCTACCTTCCTAACTAAATTAAATATATGTAATCTCAGTTAACGCGTTGAGTTAGTAATTCAAGGAATGTAACTAAATATTTTGTATAGGTAGGTAGGTGTATACCCACACGTACAGAGAACATTGAAGAGATACATAAATTTATTTAGGTAGGCATATGTACCTATGTTGCTCTGCACCCGCTCCGCACAGGGCAGGCCTATAATACACAAGCATACATAGGTAAAAATAATATTATATACGAAGGTTTGGTTAGCTGGAAGATATTTTTGCATTTAATGAAAATATAATAACTAATCAAATAAATAATATTAAAAATAAAAATGTATTAACGTATGATGAAATTAATGATATAAAAAAACAATTAGAAATAGAAACTGGTCTAAATTATAGAAATTTAAATACAAACTTAAGACCAGAAAAAACAAAAGCAGGAACTTCTAGGCAGAGATTAAAATGGACAACCGAAGTCAATAAATTCATAATTCTACAATATTTTATCGTAACGGATTTGGAAACAAATATATTAGGCAGGTGTTCGAAAAAATTAAGACATTGTACATCTTAAATTCAGCGATGAGGTTTGCCACCCATCCTGAATTTCTTGATTTTATATTGGCACGAAGATGATAGTTTGCATGTTTCTTACATGCAGCTGATCTGCTGGCTACCCCACTTGTGGGATATGCCGTGATAGTATAGTAGTAGTAGTATATTAGGTTATAGGCAACGCTTACATACGGTATTTAGGCAAAATTTTCCGGCAGTTGACGTAAGCGAACAAAGGCTTTCCGATCAAAGACGATCAATAATACGTAATAATTTACTACCTAAAACAATAATCGATCAAATAAAAAAAATATGCCGTGATGGTATAGTAGTAGTAGTAAAAAAAGATGTGGCCGATAGCATACACCGCGGTAACAATCCTGACATTCCATTAAATAATAATGATGATGACAATAATAATACAATACAATTAAATAGTAGCCTAGAATTATCTAGCCTAGAAGACGACATAAATGTAGAATCAATTACTTTAATAAATGATAATAATATAATAATAAATAACGTTATCCATAATGTAGATGATAACGTCGCGAATGATAGTAATATTACAGAATTGATCAATTCTGTACGCGAAAACATCAATCTTTATGCTAATACAGATCCGATGTGTAGGCCCAAATTTAGAAAATTAAATTCGTCTAAAAAACTTTCGTCTTTAATTTACGAGTATAATAAAATATTTAACAAAATTCTGTACGACAATATATCATTTTTGAATTTACATTTACTTATATATGCTAGTGTGGTTACCATTCATAAAAAAATTGGCTCTAAGCTTATAATAATAAATAATAATCAAAATAATACAGCTACTTAAATCAAAACCCCACTGGCAAATTCGTTTGGAAAATAACATAAAAAATATTCGTACAGATATTGCTAGAGTCACAGAATTTAAAAACGGTAATCGGGGTAGGAATATAATAAAATATTTTGAAAGAATAGCACGAAATCATGGATTCAATATATCTGGTATACAAAACAATCAAATTAAAGAAATACTAGATATATTAAAACAAAAACTTGCCGCGAAATCTAGCCGATTATGCCGGTATAATAAAGAACTTAAACGTAAAAAAGATAACGCTTCTTTTGTAAAAAATGAAAAACAATTCTATAAAAAATTAAATAGTAATATCGATTTTAATAAAAATAATAATGGCTTACCATCGGAACCGGATTTAAAACAATTTTGGTCTAACATATGGAGTAAAAATATTGAGCATAAAAATGGAAATTGGATTAATGAGGAAATTGATCGATATTCAGATGTGGACGAAATGGAATTCTCCAATATTTCCGTTGACTTAATTAAAAATGTTATTAAAAATACACATAACTGGAAATCGCCGGGTTGCGACGGAATACATAATTTCTGGTATAAACGTTTCACATCTCTACAACCTTATATTGCTAATTCTTTAACAAATCTCATACAACACCCGCAAAACGTTCCTAAATTTTTAACTAAAGGTCTGACATATATGCTACCTAAAAGTCAAAATACAACAAATCCATCTCAATACAGACCTATAACGTGTTTACCGACTATTTATAAAATATTAACATCGTGCTTAACTAATAAAATATATAATCACGTGACGCAAAATAAAATTTTGGCTGAAGAACAAAAAGGGTGTCGTAAAAATCATATGGGTTGTAAGGAACAACTAATAATAGATTCCGTAATACTTAAACAAATACAAACGCGTAATCGTAATTTAAATATTTGTTATATCGATTATCAAAAAGCGTTTGATAGCGTACCTCACTCGTGGCTAATAGAAATTTTCAAAATTTATAAAATTAATCCAAAATCATAAATTTCTTAAAAACAGTAATGGGTTCGTGGAATATCGATTTAAATTTAAATCTTAATAATAAATCTATAACTCTAAAAGATATTCCTATTAAAAGAGGTATCTATCAAGGAGATTCCTTAAGTCCACTTTGGTTTTGTTTGGCAATAAATCCTCTATCCAATTTATTAAATGAATCCAAATATGGAATCAAAATTAACGGAAATACTCGTTTGTCAACAAAAATATCGCATTTAATGTATATGGACGATATAAAAATATACGCTAAATCGGACACCGAATTCGAAAAACTAATAAGTATAACAAAAAAATTCTCAGACGACATAAGAATGTCTTTTGGGCTAGATAAATGTAAAACTTTACACATTGAAAAAGGAAAAATTAAAGAATGTCAGGACATAGTTTGTAGTTATCAAATTAATAACACGAATAATAATGAAATATACAAATATTTAGGTTTTCCGCAATCTAAAAATTTAAATCACTCTTTAATAAAAACTCAATTAACAAATGATTTTAAAGATAGACTTTGATATGGGGGGGTGAGAGATGGTGAAAGAATGGTTTTGGTTGAGGATAAAATAAATAAAATATAATGCCAAAAATGCCAACGGCTGAGACTCTACTGGGCTACCCACAGCACTCCAGGAGTTAAAACAATAAAATGGTCTCGATTAAATTATACAGTGAGGCTATATAAATTAAGAGACGACAAGTTATCTGTAATTAAATGGACAAATGTGTAAAAGACAAATTTAGATTCAAATAAACATTTAATTAAAAATAAAAAAATTCTTACCACTATTACGAACACACGTTTAAACAGCAACACAATACTACGACTTACTCACTACCCCGTATTGTCTGTGCACACGTAATTATCCCAATATAAAAAAAACACACTTGATTATTATTTCAATAAAAACGAAAACGTAGCACTTTTAAAATAATTAAATTTCACTTTGCGATGATTGTAATGGATCCCACGATGAGGGCGCCTCTAGCATGAAAATGCTTAGAGGCAACACAAGTTGAAGAAGGCGCCCCTTGGCGCAGTGCTGGGAGGGCGAAGTCCCACGTCCGAGGCTCCTGGAGGCAATTACCAGCCTACACAGGTGCAGAGTTGGCTCGTCATGACTTCAGGAGGAGAATATCTCGACTCAACTGAAGTCCAGTGGCCAGAGACAGACTTGTCTCTCTGAAGGTCAGATGATGAGTCATTGAGTGATGGCAAGAACGATCCTTATACCAAGGACGCCTGTTTACGACTCACTGCTCGCTACGACTCACTGATAACGACTGTTGACGACTGATGGCTGATGGAGACTGTCTTCTGTTCAAGGACATCTCTCTACTACCCTTGAGTGGGGTAGGGGGTTGGTCATGTGCTCCTACTATGATGTGATTCATCAACGTGCAGCGCCGTGATTGGCTAATGAAAATACAAGTACACGCCTTCCCGCAGGTACCATTGTATTACGAGTCCACCTGGGCTCTTATCTGGATTCCAGGAATTATGCCATGATAAATATTTACAAATAAATTCGGTATTATAATAGCGTCCAATGCACTGATTTTAATAATTAATTAATTAATTCACATATGTTATAGTGTCTCTTTCACTGATATCATATTTAAAACAATATTTTTTTGTGTCCATTATCACCATTTATAATTATATAACGAGCGTCCATTTCGCAATACAAATTAACACGTCTTATATCTATTACATAGCAACACAATACAACCCTTTAGGTAGATAATTAAATACTCAAACTATGTATGTTACAATTAAATTATAATTCATACCTAAAGAGCTGTTTACATAATTCAAAACATATCATCGGTATCGACACTCAATAGATCGAAGCGTAGGTATAAAAAATTCAAGCAAGCCGATAATAATACTAATACAAACGCATTCTAGAATATTCATTTTAAAAAACAATTAGCCGAAGTATGTACACAATGAATGCGCCTTAATCCTTTGAGTTATTATTATTTTATTACCCCTGTTGCTATGTAGGTACAAATTTAAATAAACAATGATAATATTTTGAATACAGGTACGAAGATTAGTAAACAATACATTATTAATGTAGGTACATTTTAAGTGCAGGGATATTTTTAATGTCGGGATTTTCAGAGTTCTTATGAACTGCATTGTTTATTTCGGTATTTCAGTACCACTTTCTACATAACAATTATTATTTTAATAATAACTTTTCGGCACAATACCTACTATACCGGGCATAACAACTTAATAAAATATTTAGGTTAGGTTAGGTTAGGTTAGGTTAGGTTAGGTTAGGTTAGGTTAGGTTAGGTTCCCGTGCGGGGTACGGGATCCCCCATCGGGCGCCTCCTCGGGTGGTGGATAGAGGAATGCCTCACAGATATGTGTGGTACCGAGGAAATGAAATACTCGGGGCGAACCAAAAATCCTAGGCATGGGCTTGCCTGTTAGTCTACATGCATGTTAGACGTGCCCTAAGGGACCTCACCCTAAAAAAAAAAGGTGGCATGAATCTGTCAATACCCGTTCGTTAACGGGAGATTCTATAGGAGCTGGCCTAAAACAAAACAGCGGAAGAGTTTTATGATATGACGTCGAATTCAAACATGGACATACCCCAGGGGGGTACCGCTGCTCTAAGCAGTGGAGAATCCCCCCCCGAAGTTTCTTCGGGCTGCCCCTCGGACTCTGGGGAGGGCAAGAATCGATCGAATATTTTGCAGCGCTATGAGATAGGTGAGAAGGCGGCGAAGAGAGAGGAAGAATGTGGAGATCCATTCAAGAGGAGGGACTCCATTCGACGAACCCCACCGGGATCTCAAATGGATACCAGGACACTGAAAGTGGTTAAACAGATAGATATCCTTCAGGACTCTCAAGATAATGAAAGTAAAAGGGGTGGGGAAGGGAGATCCCCGACCACCACCGAAAACAGTAACGATGAAAGTGATGTCTTTACTCTCACTCCGTCTAAAGGTAGAGCTAACAAACGAAAGAAACGATCCAGTCCAGCACAGGAGAAAGCCGTAATTGCGGAGGCGGGGCTTGAGGACCTGGATCGCAAAGTAGATGAGCTGTGCATTTTTGTTCGAACTAACAAAAACGTACATAAAGAAGTCAAAAAGCTTGCCGGTGAAATCCAAAATCTGGTATTTCAGGCAGCTTCAAGAGTAAAGAATAATGAAGAGGAGCTAAAGGATCTTCGGAGGGAGTTTCATGAATACAAACAGAAGCAAGAAGAGAGAATGCAAAGTCTGGAAAGAAAAATCATTGAACAGAATACGCAGAACGAGATTCGCGATCTGAGTGAGCTTAAATCAAGCGATTCCTACGAGGAATTCACAAAGATTGGCAACAACCGCTGGTCAGAAAACTGTTACCAGAATGTCGATACAAACTATGAAGATATATTTAATCTGAAGACCGAGCATATCTCTTTCATCATGTCTGACGAGGAAAATTCTAACAGCCTGACCAAGAGAATTCAAAATAGATATCCGAAGCTAGATGGAGTGGAAAGAATAACAGGTAAAGAGGGGAACTACATTGAGATGGAACAGAGGTCTCACGTCAAGATAGGGTCGAAAGTTGAAGAATCATCTAGGAATATCCTGTTCTTCTTCACACAGGACATTGATAAGAAACAAGATCCAAGAGAAAAAACATTTAATATTCTCAAAGAAATAAAGGAGAAGGTCTCTGTCAAAAATGTGCACAGTCTTACTATCGCCTCATCATTCGCGATGGAGGCTGATACACTCAGAAAGATGACAGAATTCCTCTTCCGTGGATCAGGAATAAAAGTGACTTTAAAACTGGCCCGATCAAAAAGAAGGGAGCCCCAAGCTAAAAAAGATCAAGCAGAAAGAATAATCATAGACACTGAAAAAGGAACCTACGCGGAAACTCTGATGAGAATGAAGAAAAGTCTTACCCAGGACGAGAGGAACTCAATAACAAATATTAGAGAAACAAGGAACGGACAGATTATTCTGAATGTGAAAAAGGACGCAAACATATCGGAATCACTAAAAAAGATTGTAAAGGGCAAAGGCCTCAAAGTGATTAATAGAAGATCAAAAACCCTGCACATAGCTGGCATAGACGCAATAACAAATGACGAAGAGGTCAAAGAGTCAATTATGGTAACTGGAAAAATCGACCATGCCGACCAGTTGACAGTAAGGCCACTGAGACCGGCGAGATATGGAACCCAAGTGGCAACGGTTTTCATACACGCAGAGGATGCAAAGAAAATTCTGGCAGAAAACTATCTCCGCATCGGGCTGAGTATGTGTCCAGTCAGAGAAAGGATAGACCTAATCAAGTGCTTCAGATGTTGGGCATACGGACACAGAGCCGCAAAATGCAGGGAAGAGGACCGATCAAGATGCTGCCGTAACTGCTCTAAGGAGGGACATAAGGCAGAAAAATGCGAAGAAAAACCATACTGCCCGCTCTGCAAACTGGATGGCCATGCAGCGGGAGATGGTAAATGTCTTGCTCTCAGGAAAGCTCTAAATGAGGAAAGAGAGAACAGAAAAAGGTCTCAAGAGTCCAAGGCTTCAAGTTACTCCAAATAAATGTTGGACGGTGTGCAGCTGCTCACGACATGGCTCTGGCTGTGGCGGCCGAAAAAGTATGTGACTTTCTAGTTATAAGTGAACCAAACAAAAACAAATGTCGAGGAAAACACCTGTACTCTGATGCAAGAAAGGACGCAGCTATAATAAATACTAGCCGAAAACATAAGATACTGGAATACAAAGAGTTTGAAGGTGCCGTTAGAATTAAGATAGAGGGAAAAATTATATATAGCCTGTATTTGAGTCCAAACAAATGCGATCTGGCGGAATTTGAATCGATACCGGGTAAAATTAAGCAAGACATGGACAATAACAAATACTACAAATACATTGTGGCGGGAGACCTAAACGCTAAACACCCTTCATGGGGAGGCAATATTACAAATACAAAGGGCAAAGAGCTGTTTAACTGGGCAAGTACTCAGAATTTAAACATTCTAAACGATGGAAAAACTCCCACATGTGTGAGACCAAATGGGGCGTCCTATATTGACGTAACATTGGCCTGTGATAGTACGGTGAGAGAAGGAACGTCGTGGGAAACCCTGGAAGACGAGACACTTAGTGATCACCTCTATGTCCTGACTACTATCAAGGGTGCAAATGAAGGAAGTAACAATCAGAGGAAAATCTTTGGAGCCACAAACTTTGACACTCTGAAAAGATAATTTATGGACCTGACGATGGATGAAGAAATAACCCCGCAAACCTGCGCCAGAGCTATAGAGACAGCCTACAAGAGAAGCACGCCGAAAGTGCGAAGTGAGGAAGGAAATAAATTGCCTTATTGGTGGACAGTCAACATTCAAGAAAACATACAAGACGTCAAAAGAAAAAGAAGGCTCTATCAAAGAACTAAAAACGGAATAGAGCGACAACAAAAAGAAAAAATCTATAAAGACGCTAAAAATGCACTAAAAAAGAGCATTGCAAAAGAAAAACACCAAGCATGGAATTCTCTTTGTGAGAAACTGGACAATGACATCTTTGGAGATGCCTACAAAATTGTGAAAAGCCAACTTCGCACCGCTAGTCCGGTTACAAGTATTTCCATAGAGCGGAAGATAGAAATATTTAAGGAACTATTCATGGGTCCTGAGTGTAACACTTTAAGAAGAAACCGGAGAAATGTCGAGAGAAACGACGATTTAGAAATCACTAAAGATGAATTGGAGAGAGCAGTGAAGAGAATAAAAATTGGGAAAGCCCCCGGACCAGACAATATCTCTCCTGGAGTTATAAAAGAACTTGCTACCCACAGCATAGGATACTTCAAAAACCTTTTTGGAGATCTATATGAAAACGGAACATTTCCAGAAGAGTGGAAAAAAGCAAAACTGGTGCTAATAGAGAAACCCAGAAAAAACCCAGCAGAAGAAATAAAATTCAGACCCATATGCCTCATAAATGTGATAGCTAAATTGTTTGAGTCTATTATAAACGAAAAATTAATTAAAGACATAGAAAAAAATGGAGGCCTGAGTGAATCACAATATGGATTTAGGAAAGGGAAAACCACAGTGGATGCAATAATGAGCGTCCAAGCGTTAGCAGGCGCGGCACGAGAGGCAAAAAGGCTCAACGTGCTGATACTGGTGGACGTAAAGAACGCTTTCAACACGGCTTCTTGGGGCATTTTGGTTGAAAAAATGCGAGTATTGGAAATCGACCGCGGCGTATGCAACATCGTAGAAGACTACCTAACAGACAGGAAAGTCATTCTGGAAAGAGATACCGAAATGGAGATAGGAGGAGGGGTGCCCCAGGGATCCGTGCTGGGACCGACACTGTGGAACCTGCTGTACGACGATGTTATGAAAGTAAAAGTACCAGAAGATGTAAAGCTCGTATGTTACGCGGATGATTTAGCGGTCTCCGTAACAGCCGTAACAAAAAACGAGTTAATCGCGAAGACAAATGCCACACTTCACAATATTGGACACTGGATGAAAAGAAATAAGCTCAGCGTTGCTCCACAAAAAACTGTTGCAATAATCCTAAGTCGACATAGAAAAACAAACGATATAAGTTTTGAATTCGAGGGACAAAGAATATAACTATCAAGAGAAGCAGTATACCTTGGTGTTACCCTGGATCAGGGATTAACCTTTACCAAACACCTGAATCATGTGTGTAACAAGGCACACAAAACCACACGAGCTATGACAACCCTACTGCCCAATACAAGTGGTCCCGGGCAAATTAAGAGGAGGGTGTTAGCGTTAGCAACACAATCAATAATTTTATATGCAGCCCCTGTATGGCAACACACACTGAAGAATAATTTACAAAAAGACCTTTTACTAAATGGACAGAGACCCATGGTCCTAAGGGTATGTAGAGCCTATAAAACGGTCTCTACTGACGCAGCTCTAGTAATAGCCGGAATCATACCCGCAAATTTACTGGCGGAAGAAAGGGGAAGATTATTTTACCGGGAGGGACCTTTAACACAGGAAATAAAGCGTGCAGAGAGGGAGACCACTATTCTGGAATGGCAGAAGACATGGGACGAGTCTAACAGAGGACGATGGACCCATCGTCTCATAAGTGATATAAGGCCCTGGTTGGACCGGAAACACGGGGAGATAACATTTAGGATGGTCCAGTGCATGACGGGACACGGCGTTTTCGGAGAGTACCTGAAAAAGATTAACAAGGCAGAAACAGAGGCCTGTGTATACTGTGGCACAGAAAAAGATGATGCAGAACACACACTGTTCCAATGCACTGAGTGGAATGAACACAGATCAAGACTGAAGCACAACTTGGGAAAAAGCGGGAATCTATCCCCAGAGAACATAGTAGACTGTATGCTCAGAAATCACAGGGAGTGGGACACTATCGCAGAATATATGGAGCAAATTATAAAAAAGAAGGAAGATGATGAACGAAGAAGACAAAATGACGAATGACACAAAGTGATTTAAGACAAAATTGAGGCCCTGGGTAGACCGTAAGGTAGGAACCGGGCCCCAAAGAAGAAGAAGGGGTTTTAGCCGGTAAGAGTCCGGCACTACCCAGTCTTGACTGACTGGGTGTCCATGACGGATTTCCCCTTCTTAATAAAAAAAAAAAAAAAGGTTAGGTTAGGTTAGGTTAGGTTAGGTTAGGTTAGGTTAGGTTAGGTTAGGTTAGGTTAGGTTAGGTTAGGTTAGGTTAGGTTAGGTTAGGTTAGGTTAGGTTAGGTTAGGTTATTTTATTTTTTATTTTATTTTTGTTTAATAAAGTCATAAAAATAACATATTTTTATAACTTAAAAACTAGGTTTAAGTGATACATACACTACTTAATTAAAAATTAAACTAGACAAATTCATACTATACTAAATATACATACCAATTACGATAATCAACATTACAATATACTGTATCATGAGAATCTCTCTTTGACATAGCGCACACACAGTCTCCTAAAAGATGAGATGTTTTCAGCCCCCCTGATTCGGCCAGGAATTTCATTAAACAGCCTCATGCCTTTAAACATGAGACTGTTTCCTGTTGCTGCCAGTCTTATTCTCGGAAGTCTAAATTCATCTCGCCTTCTAGTTGGATAACTGTGTCTGTCTAAGTTTCTCACTAGATTTCTTCCCATATAAGACGGCAACATATTTTTTTCCAACTTATATAGAAATGTAAAAGTGTTTAGAAAAATTTGCTGCCTAACAGATAACATATTTAGCTTATTTAACATTGTGCTTATTCTACAATATCTATTTACCCCTAGTATTGCCCTCATTCCTTTATTTAGTACTACTTGCATTCTACTTAGATCTGTATCATTACTTAAAAATAATACACTAGAGCAATAATTTATATGTGGTAGAATTATGGTATTATATATAGTCCTTTTTGTTTCAGCACTCAGCTTCTTCTGTAGTCTTCTGAAGAAACCCACCTTTTTACTTAATTTTTTTACCGTTTGCTCACTATTTCTCTTAAAGTTCAATTTGTTATCTAACACTACGCCCAAGTATTTGATTTCAGTTACCATTGCAATAGTTTCACCATTTATTTTTAGTGGCTTGATATAATCTGTTTCTATTTTGTTTCCTAAAATCATATATTTTGTTTTTGACGCATTTAATTTAAGTTTATTATTCTTGAACCACTCTGATATAATATCTATTTCTAATTGGATTTTGTTTAATCCTTCACTTACACTATCACTTACGTTATATATTAATGTATCATCTGCAAACAATTTTATTTCACTATTATTAACATACTGAGCAATGTCATTCATATAGATTATAAATAATATTGGACCTAACACGGAACCCTGTGGCACTCCTAGGTTAATATCTTGAGTTTTGGAAACATAATTATCATACTTCGTTACTTGTTTTCTGGAGTCCAGGTAGTCTTGAAACCATCTCTTCTCCACTCCTTTTATGCCGATGTTTTGTAGTTTTTCAAGTAATTTACTTCTGTCAATTGTTTCGAATGCCCTCTTAAGATCCAGGAAAATGGCAGTTATCACTTTTCTTTCATCCAAATTTTTCTTCCAAGTATCAATAATGAAATTTAATGCCGTTTCACAAGAATAACCATTTCTAAAGCCCGACTGTTGTGGTACTAAAATGTTATTGTTTTCTATGTATGTCATAAGCTGTTCTTTTACAATTCTTTCTAGTAGTTGTTCATATTTTGGTAGTCCATTTATCGGCCTAAATTCATCAAATTTTCTTGCTTCTTTAGTCTTTGGTATTGGCGTAATAGCAGATGTTTTCCACTCCCGTGGGAAGATTCCATATTCAAGTGATTTGTTAATTAAGTTTGTTAGGAATGTCCCTGTTACATCTAGTGAATCTTTCATAGTTTGTACAGTTATTCCGTCATATGAATTTTTATTTTTCATTCCCTCTAAGTATTTCTTTATTTTTTCTATTGTGACGTTGCGGAACTTGAAAATGGTGGAAATCGTAGTTGGCTCTTGTTGGATTCTACTGTCTGTTGAATTGGGAATACTTTTATTTATTTCCTGTACGCTACTTATAAAATTCTCATTAAATTTTTCGACTATAATCTTTATATTATTTTCAATTCCATCTGGAAACTCAATTGATTCTAACTTCGTGTTTTTCTTGGGCTCTATAATATTTTTGATACTTTTCCACATTTTTTTAGGATCATTTTTATTGGATTCTATTGTTTTTTTAATGTATTCGTATTTGCGCGTTTTTAAACATTTATTATATTGGTTTCTTAAGTTTTTGTATCTATTCCATAAATCCTCTTGCTTTGTTATCTTGAAAGCCTTGTATAATTTGTCTCTTTCCCTACGCATAATATGAAGTTCGTGATTAAACCACTCGCAAGTTTCTCTCATTCTCACTGTTTTCAGAGGGATAACTTCATTTATTGCATCTTCCATATTTTTTACAAATCTTTCTGCTTGCTCATTTACATCACTGGACAATGTCCAATCTTTATTTGATAGTTTTTCGCAGATTTTTTTCTTACAATACTGCTTTTTGTTTCTAAATGTCACAACTTTACCTGCTTCTGTTCGGTTTTTCTTGTGTACAAGTGCTTTAATTGTCTCATGGTCCGATATTTTGAAGTCTTCGGATATTTGTACATTCATAGAGAAATCGTTGGTAACTACCAAGTCTATAAGCGATTGTGTTGTGGCTGTGATTCTCGTATACTCATTTACTGATTGTTTTAAACCGCTCCGTTCGATTATAGCTTTAAGTCTATAAGAATAGCAACTTTCTGTTTTCATATTTATATTGAAATCTCCAAAAATGTATACAAAGGTGTTAGATTCTATGATTTTACTGCAAAATGTTTCAAAGTGATCCAGAAATCTTCCGTGGTTTTGATTCGGCGAGTGATACAGAGCCGAGTATATTCCTGGTTTAAAACCATTGTTAACTTTTATTGTCAGAAACCAAGAATTTCGTTCATCTAAGACCAATTTTTCCATTATTTTGTATTTAATATTGTTCTTTATTAACATGATAACACCTCCCGTATGTCTACTCACAGAATCACATCTCACTGTTTTATATCCCTCAAATGAAATTTCACTATCACAAATGTCTTCAGTTACACATGTTTCACACATCATTACTAATTGTGGTTTTAGTTTTTTCAACTCTATTTCTATTTCTTCATAGTGTGCTAATATACTAGATATATTCATGTTATAAATAATATCAGACTCCTTTCCTATTCTAAAAAATCGATTTTTCTTTTCTCTGATTCAACTTTTCGTTTGTATACAGGACACTCTCTATTAAATGTTGTATGCTCCACATCCAATTCTAGGTTTAGTTTTTCGTTGGCCTTCACACAGTTGATACACTTAGCGTATGTATTTTTGCACTCGTTTTCATTATGTTCTTCCGCACACTTAGGACATGCCTTTTTATTCGTGCACTCTATAGATTTGTGCGAAAACCCATTACATTTGTAACATCTCATAATCGCGAGATGTTCATATACTCTGCATCTGTTCCAACCAATGTTAACTTTCTGGGCGTTAATCATTATTTCCGAGGTTTTTGAATCAACTTCCACAAAGATTGTATATGTTTTGTTATATTTTGTTGCGTTTTCTTTGATGTGAACAACTTTAATCTTTATACTCTCTTGCAGAAAGTCGTTTTGACTCTTGATCATGTTTTCCAATTCTTCTTTATTGTATTTTTCATCAACACCTACAATTTTTACAGTGGGAAATTTAGGTTTTGGGCTATTGATAGTGTATTTGTCACCATCTATTTTAGAGGATATTTCCTCCTGTAGTTTTAAAGTATCTTCTTTAGTTTTACACTGCAAGATTATAGTTCCCGTCTTCGTTTTCTTTATGCCGGTTACTCCTGACAGTACTGGGTTAATGTTATTTTTTAGATCTGTCTCAGTTTCCGAAATATTTTGGTCTTTGTTTTTTGGTTTCATCATAATAATAGGAGTTTTCGGTTTTGTTTGTTGTTTTTTTGCAGCCTGACTTATTTCCAGTTCCTTTGTTTCAATATCTGTTGACCTTGCACACATTTTGTCAGTCAACGTGTTTATAAGATTACTTTGCGCCGTAATCTCTCCATTCCTCTCAGCGATGGCTGCAACTATTTCGCCAAACATACCCAGTATTTCACTAAAATATGGGCTGAGTTTTTTAATGTGGTCTTTTGTGAATTTATAGCTTTCATTGTTTATTGTTTCATTCATTCGGTGGATTAAGTCGGTTGCCTTGCACATGTAATCTGCGGCCTGTAAACTCTGCATTTCGGACTTCTTTTATGGTCAAGTAACACAACAACTCTGCTATGACAGTTTGTGCAGCAAGCGGGATGATAGTTGTATTTAGGTATGTTGATGTTTGAAAAATAGTTAAAATTTAAAATTTACTACCCGCCCGTTGTATAATTAGGTATATCACTAGAGCCGTCACTGACTGTTGCCCGACTGTAAGGTTTATTATGAATTTGGTTAGATGGCGATATTTGTCACGGTTAGTTATTATTATTAGTGCACAGATATTGATGAGTAGAGTATAGATGTTGTATTATTGAGAATTCAGTATGTACGTATTTTTTACATAGATCGAGGTGTATACATATACATTAGATCTACTATCGTCGTGCACTATTATAACAGTAGGTATAAAACACGTGTATTGTTGTCTCTTTTACCCGGTATGTGTTGTAGGTGGATGCTTATGTATCTCTTGCTTTGTTAGGTTAGGTTAGGTTAGGTTAGGTTAGGTTAGGTTAGGTTAGGTTAGGTTAGGTTAGGTTAGGTTAGGTTAGGTTAGGTTAGGTTAGGTTAGGTTAGGTTAGGTTAGGTTAGGTTAGGTTAGGTTAGGTTAGGTTTTTTTTTTTTTTTTTTTTTTTTTTCTTTTCCTTCTTTTCTACCTTGCACTATTGTCAAGGTTTAAATTCTTTTATGTTACATTCTTTAACTTATTTTATTACAAATTTTCTTATCCTATTACAAATTTATTTATCTTTATTTCAAACATTAATTCAATTATACTTATATTAATGTATCCTTCATTCAATTACGCAAACATTTAGTCTTTATTTCTAATCTTATTATTCATCCATTTAACACTTATAGCCTACATCACTCTATATTCTCGTCTTCTTTTATGTTGATCCTCCTAGTTTTCTTCATCATTTTTATAACATAATCTCCGAAACTCTTCATACTCTCCTCATCCCCGAAAGAGTCTCTTAATTCATCATAATTTGTTATTGCTTTCCCCACTTGTGCACTCCATCTATGTCTTTCCCGCTCCACAACCGGACACTCAAACAACAAGTGCCCCACGTCCTGCACACTCATCCCATCACATGTGCAGCAGGGGCTGTCTCTCTTGTGGAATCTGTGCAGGTACTGTCTGAATAGTCCGTGACCAGTCAGCACCTGCGTTAACTCGAAATTGGTTCCCACTATCTTTTCGAATCTTTTGGCATCTCCAATAGTAGTGAAGAAGTTCTTTACGTGCTTTCCAACATCTTCTGCTTTATATTCCTCTTCCCAGTGTTCCTGCGTGTTTTCTCTTAATACTCTTTTTGTATAGCTCTGGGGGAACTGACTGAAGCTTGCGCAGGTTTTCTTACTGGTCGCCTTCTTTGCCAGTTCATCTGCTTTTTCATTGCCTTCATGGCCCACATGTGCCTTAATCCACTGGAATGTGCAATGCGCCCCCATGTCGCTTATCGCCCCGAATATCTCGCGAATCTCCACAATCAGCGGGTTGGTACTGTTGGAATCGCAAATGGCCTGAAGTCCCGACATACTGTCGCTATGGATTCGATAATCATTTTTTCCTTGTTTAGTTATCCATTCCAATGCCGCTTTTATGGCCACCAGCTCCGCCTGGAAAACCGAGCATTCGTCCGCCAATTTTATCATTTTTTGTGATATACTCTTTCCTTCCTTGTACGCCACAAATGCAGCGCCAACCCTCCCCTCAAGCTTGCTACCATCTGTGAAAATTTTGTAACCATTCGGCGTACCTTCCTCCTGCATCGGCTCTACTGTTATTTGTTTTCGCAGTCCTGGATGTGGCAAGTCTCTTATCCTTCTGGGCTGCATCATAATTCTGTCGTCCGGCAGTTCACTCAAGGTTCCGCGTCTCCTTGAAAAGTAACATTCCGCCTTTTCATGCAGTACGATATCCAAGGGCGGCTCGCCAGCCACAACCAACGCCGCAGTACCTGACACCGTTCTGTATGCCTTCCCCATCTGTAGCATGAACAACCTCTGCATGCCTCGGATTTTGTTTTTATTCTTCTTCTTTTTCAGTGTTTCTACCCACACTGGCGCCGCATATGCCACAATGGGGACTATCATTGTCTGGTAGAGCACTTTGAGAATCTGTGGGGATAAACCCCACGTGCTTCTTGTTGCTCGGGTCAACTTCCTGTACACACCAAGCGTCTTTTTGCATGTTGTTTCTATATGGTCATTGAAGCTCAAATCCTTGTCAATCACTACACCCAGCACTTTGCATGAATTGGTCGGTTTCAAGTTTATCTCACCCATTCGAATATTTATTGGATTCACCTTTCTCCTCTTTGTAGTTATTATGAGATTAGTTTTCTCGGGAGCAAATTCCGTCTTGACCTTCTTTCCCCACCTGTGCATAATTGACAACACGTCATTGCATCTTTCTTCCAGAATTGTTTCACTGTCGCCAGCCACCACGATAAAAATGTCATCCGCAAAAGCATGCAAATACAAGTACTCACTTCGCTCCACATCAAGCACCTCATCTATGAGGATGTTCCACAGAAGAGGCCCCAACACCGAGCCCTGCACACATCCCTTGGTTATTTTCTTGCTGTATGTTTTACCCGCATGTTCCAAAACTACTTCTCTATCTTTAAGGTAGCTCTCGACAAGCCTATACATTTCGGCTGTGATGCATTTACTTCGGAGGTTTGTTAATACTGCAGGCCACCAGGCATTGTCGAAAGCTCCTCTGATATCCAGCGATACAGATGCAACAAGCCGCTTTTTATCTCTGTTGCTCCTAATGAACTCAACAGCATTAGTCAGTGCGTCCTCTGCGCAACGCTGCGGCAAAAAGCCATGCTGGTAATCCGATATCTGTTATTCTTTCATTAGCCTCCAGATAAGCCTTCTTGATATGATCTTTTCCAATACCTTCCCCAGTTGTGAGAGGAGACCTATAGGTCTAAATGACCGCACCTCAGATAGGTCATCCTTTCCTGGTTTTGGGATAATAATTGCCCTCGCTTTTTTCCATATTTTGGGAAAATACCCTATTCTAAGGCACCTACCTAGAATACTTCTCAGCACTTCCTCTTTTGCTCTGTAGGCATTTAAACATATGTCAGCGGTCAATCCATCATCTCCTGGCGCCTTAGCTGGACTCATATTGCAAAGAGCCATATCGATTTCTTCTGGTGTTATTTCAATCTCCGTTTCATTACTTGAGTATGCCTCATTCAGACCCCGCCTCAATTCTTCATGCTCAGTGGAATCACACTCCAGGTCGTCATCAGGGAAAAATGTCTCTAGTATTACCTCTGCGCTTTCATCAATATCAGAGCACCATTTTCCTTCTTTCCGAACAATCTTTGGAATCATTCTTGTTGGATTCACCGATAATATTTTGTTTACACCATCCCACACCGACTCTCTATTCTGTCTCTGGCAGAAATCCTTCCAACTTCTTGTTTTGGCCTCTGCAATCTCTTCCCTCAGTTCAGCTTTCAAGACCGAATACTGCTCATAGAGGGCCTTTTTCCTTTGTCCATTTGAGTTTGCCATTTTCCGTTTAACTTGCTTCACATCCTTTGCTTTACTTTCAATGTCTATGTTCCACCATGGTAGCTTCCGTGTTGCATTTTTCGCTTTTTTCAGTCTGCAAACTTCCTTACACGTATTGATAATTTCTCCAGTATACATCTCGACAATCTCCTCTAACCTATCGCACTGGGCCTCATTGATTTCCTCCGTTTGTAGTAAGTGATTATTCGAAATCTTTTCTTCGGCCACTCGCCTAAACTTTTCCCAATCCGTATTTTTTGTTATGAATTTTCTTGTTGAGTATCTGTTTGTCCTAGTTGGCTCCTCCTCCACGCAAAAAATTATCGCATTATGGTCCGAGTTTATTAGCCAGTCTTCTTCTACTCTCCAATTAACAATTTTAGTTTCCAAAGTTCTTGTACTCAACGTCACATCAATTATACTTTCGGATAGTTTTTCCCATCTAACTGCCCTAAACGTAGGCGTGGTACCGACATTATGTATAACTAAATCTCTTTCAATTACAAATTCAGCAAAATTAATGCCGCGGTGGTCGTTTCTGTCAGATCCCCACAAGTGATGCTTCGCGTTAAGGTCTCCTCCAATTGTGATTGATTCAAAACTATCGACTAGTTTTTCTAGGCTTTCCATAGTCATCTGTATGTCATCTTTTGGTCCCATGTACAACGATGTGAATACCATTCTTCGATTAGATTTAGTTTTTATTTCTGCAGTTGCTATTCTAGTTCCAATAAATTCTTCAATTTCGATGACTATAGTTTCAGATCCTACAATAACGATAGCTGCTCCAATCGGCTCCTCCTTGGTTCCCTTTCCCTGTATTACATTGACTCCATTATATGGTCCACATACGCCACTCGATCCCGTATATGGCTCCTGTACTAATCCGATGTCTACCTTCTTTTCCTTACATACTCTAATAAACTCCTCTGTGGCCTCTCTTCCTCTCTGCAAATTACACTGCATCACAACTATACGATCTTTCTTATCCATATTGAATGCTTCGTTTGATGGTCTCTTCCATAATCTTTCTCACCGAGCACTCGCTACTGGTACCGTAATGCTCCGTCGCCTCCTTCCTTCTTTCTGTACAATTCGCACATCTGGGCCTCACATTCTCTTCAATCTTCTTCGGGCAGTCCTTATACATATGCGGACCAGTGCACAGATTACACCTAGCCTCGTCACTGCAGCTTTTTTGCAGGTGGCCGAACCTCAGACATTTGTAGCACTGCATTGTCGGGACAAAATCGGAGACAACAATCCTCTGAAATCCTATATTGACTTTTTGCGCTTTCATCAAGATATTCCATGTCTCTGGAGCAACCTGACACACCAGATCTGCCATAAGGGTGTTTCTGCATTTCCTTTGGAACTTAATTTTAATAACTTCTTTAATCTGCATTCCATCGTTTTGAGTTTTAATAGACTCGTTCAAGTCTTCCTCTTTTATATCCTTAGCCAGTCCCTTGAATATAACATAAGGGTTTCTTCTTTGAGCTACCCTTATTTGAAGTTCTTTGTTGTTTTTTAATGCTTCCTGAACCTTTGTCCCATCCTGGAGCGTTGAACAGCTGAGAATTACTCTCTGTCCAGATATTGGCTTCACCTGTGTTATGCCAACTCCCAAGCTTTGAACATTAAGACTTCTCTTAACCATTCCCACCACATCTTCAGATTTTTTAGTGGGGTCCATAGAGGCAACCACCAGTGAATGCCTTGGTTCCGTCCTCACCACAGAAGCATACGAGCTCACAGGATTTCTCTCGATGACATTTCGTTCATGCAGTACTTTCTGCAACTTTTCCTCTAGCCTTGATTCCATCGCTCTGACAGCATCCTCCGTATTCTGCTTTACTTTCTCGATTATGATGTTCTGATCTTCCTTGTCTATTTTTCGCTCGACACTCGCGACCCGCCGCACCCGATGATTGACCTCGCTGCCCTGGTCCTGCACAAGTCTTCTGAACTTTTTAATGACATCCTCGATTCCTTCCTTTATATCTCTCCTAAGATTTCCCGATGACTTCAATAACTCCAGAGCAGATTTGTACAAAGCGGCTGCTTCCCCATTGAAGTCTCTCGCAGCATGTTCCTGCCCACTCCGATTGTCTTCAGCAGGATTACCATCACAGTCCGTCACCATCTCCGCGACCGCTCTAGATTTCTTGCTCGGTGATGTTTCCATTAAATTTTGCGCGGAGCTGGACAGGCGGTTTCTCCTATTTTCAGATGAGATGGAGTCCTTTCTCTGCATTTCTTACTCAATTTCGATGTCAGAAACAAAAAGAACAAACAAAATGAGCGCTTCAATGCTTAACTCTGAACTATTATGTAAAAGAGTGATATTCACAAAAGTGTTTTCAATTTTGTATGAAAAGAGTTCAACGAGTGGGTTTTTTCCCAATTACTCCTTAAATCATGCAACCACTGTGACACGTTGAGTCAATTAGACATCAACGATCGGTCCAGCACGTACTCCTGAAAATCCTGAAAACCCTGAAAAAGAATTTTCCGGGTTTTTCCTCGATTTTTCCGAGCTTTTCCGACTTTCTACGTGTCCAAGAAGTTTTCAGTTTTTCACAATTTTCAGGAAATTTTTCCTCCTTCACTGTGTGCACTCAAATGTTTATTAAAATGTTCACAATTAACAAACAAACACTGAGAGAGATCTCCGGCTCCACACAACCACTCTCCACGACGATCAGCGATACAATGGCGCTTACGACCTTTTTGATATAAACTCGCGCGGATTTATTAAATAATTTAATTCCAGCGGTGCCGGCTTCTTTGCCGGGGAGACGTCTTCACTCCGCGACGAACACTACGCGACTCGGTTAGGTTAGGTTAGGTTAGGTTAGGTTAGGTTAGGTTAGGTTAGGTTAGGTTAGGTTAGGTTAGGTTAGGTTAGGTTAGGTTAGGTTAGGTTAGGTTAGGTTAGGTTAGGTTAGGTTAGGTTAGGTTAGGTTAGGTTAGGTTAGGTTAGGTTAGGTTAGGTTAGGTTAGGTTAGGTTAGGTTAGGTTAGGTTAGGTTAGGTTAGGTTAGGTTAGGTTAGGTTAGGTTAGGTTAGGTTAGGTTAGGTTAGGTTAGGTTAGGTTAGGTTAGGTTAGGTTAGGTTAGGTTAGGTTAGGTTAGGTTAGGTTAGGTTAGGTTAGGTTAGGTTAGGTTAGGTTAGGTTAGGTTAGGTTAGGTTAGGTTAGGTTAGGTTAGGTTAGGTTAGGTTAGGTTAGGTTAGGTTAGGTTAGGTTAGGTTAGGTTAGGTTAGGTTAGGTTAGGTTAGGTTAGGTTAGGTTAGGTTAGGTTAGGTTAGGTTAGGTTAGGTTAGGTTAGGTTAGGTTAGGTTAGGTTAGGTTAGGTTAGGTTAGGTTAGGTTAGGTTAGGTTAGGTTAGGTTAGGTTAGGTTAGGTTAGGTTAGGTTAGGTTAGGTTAGGTTAGGTTAGGTTAGGTTAGGTTAGGTTAGGTTAGGTTAGGTTAGGTTAGGTTAGGTTAGGTTAGGTTAGGTTAGGTTAGGTTAGGTTAGGTTAGGTTAGGTTAGGTTAGGTTAGGTTAGGTTAGGTTAGGTTAGGTTAGGTTAGGTTAGGTTAGGTTAGGTTAGGTTAGGTTAGGTTAGGTTAGGTTAGGTTAGGTTAGGTTAGGTTAGGTTAGGTTAGGTTAGGTTAGGTTAGGTTAGGTTAGGTTAGGTTAGGTTAGGTTAGGTTAGGTTAGGTTAGGTTAGGTTAGGTTAGGTTAGGTTAGGTTAGGTTAGGTTAGGTTAGGTTAGGTTAGGTTAGGTTAGGTTAGGTTAGGTTAGGTTAGGTTAGGTTAGGTTAGGTTAGGTTAGGTTAGGTTAGGTTAGGTTAGGTTAGGTTAGGTTAGGTTAGGTTAGGTTAGGTTAGGTTAGGTTAGGTTAGGTTAGGTTAGGTTAGGTTAGGTTAGGTTAGGTTAGGTTAGGTTAGGTTAGGTTAGGTTAGGTTAGGTTAGGTTAGGTTAGGTTAGGTTAGGTTAGGTTAGGTTAGGTTAGGTTAGGTTAGGTTAGGTTAGGTTAGGTTAGGTTAGGTTAGGTTAGGTTAGGTTAGGTTAGGTTAGGTTAGGTTAGGTTAGGTTAGGTTAGGTTAGGTTAGGTTAGGTTAGGTTAGGTTAGGTTAGGTTAGGTTAGGTTAGGTTAGGTTAGGTTAGGTTAGGTTAGGTTAGGTTAGGTTAGGTTAGGTTAGGTTAGGTTAGGTTAGGTTAGGTTAGGTTAGGTTAGGTTAGGTTAGGTTAGGTTAGGTTAGGTTAGGTTAGGTTAGGTTAGGTTAGGTTAGGTTAGGTTAGGTTAGGTTAGGTTAGGTTAGGTTAGGTTAGGTTAGGTTAGGTTAGGTTAGGTTAGGTTAGGTTAGGTTAGGTTAGGTTAGGTTAGGTTAGGTTAGGTTAGGTTAGGTTAGGTTAGGTTAGGTTAGGTTAGGTTAGGTTAGGTTAGGTTAGGTTAGGTTAGGTTAGGTTAGGTTAGGTTAGGTTAGGTTAGGTTAGGTTAGGTTAGGTTAGGTTAGGTTAGGTTAGGTTAGGTTAGGTTAGGTTAGGTTAGGTTAGGTTAGGTTAGGTTAGGTTAGGTTAGGTTAGGTTAGGTTAGGTTAGGTTAGGTTAGGTTAGGTTAGGTTAGGTTAGGTTAGGTTAGGTTAGGTTAGGTTAGGTTAGGTTAGGTTAGGTTAGGTTAGGTTAGGTTAGGTTAGGTTAGGTTAGGTTAGGTTAGGTTAGGTTAGGTTAGGTTAGGTTAGGTTAGGTTAGGTTAGGTTAGGTTAGGTTAGGTTAGGTTAGGTTAGGTTAGGTTAGGTTAGGTTAGGTTAGGTTAGGTTAGGTTAGGTTAGGTTAGGTTAGGTTAGGTTAGGTTAGGTTAGGTTAGGTTAGGTTAGGTTAGGTTAGGTTAGGTTAGGTTAGGTTAGGTTAGGTTAGGTTAGGTTAGGTTAGGTTAGGTTAGGTTAGGTTAGGTTAGGTTAGGTTAGGTTAGGTTAGGTTAGGTTAGGTTAGGTTAGGTTAGGTTAGGTTAGGTTAGGTTAGGTTAGGTTAGGTTAGGTTAGGTTAGGTTAGGTTAGGTTAGGTTAGGTTAGGTTAGGTTAGGTTAGGTTAGGTTAGGTTAGGTTAGGTTAGGTTAGGTTAGGTTAGGTTAGGTTAGGTTAGGTTAGGTTAGGTTAGGTTAGGTTAGGTTAGGTTAGGTTAGGTTAGGTTAGGTTAGGTTAGGTTAGGTTAGGTTAGGTTAGGTTAGGTTAGGTTAGGTTAGGTTAGGTTAGGTTAGGTTAGGTTAGGTTAGGTTAGGTTAGGTTAGGTTAGGTTAGGTTAGGTTAGGTTAGGTTAGGTTAGGTTAGGTTAGGTTAGGTTAGGTTAGGTTAGGTTAGGTTAGGTTAGGTTAGGTTAGGTTAGGTTAGGTTAGGTTAGGTTAGGTTAGGTTAGGTTAGGTTAGGTTAGGTTAGGTTAGGTTAGGTTAGGTTAGGTTAGGTTAGGTTAGGTTAGGTTAGGTTAGGTTAGGTTAGGTTAGGTTAGGTTAGGTTAGGTTAGGTTAGGTTAGGTTAGGTTAGGTTAGGTTAGGTTAGGTTAGGTTAGGTTAGGTTAGGTTAGGTTAGGTTAGGTTAGGTTAGGTTAGGTTAGGTTAGGTTAGGTTAGGTTAGGTTAGGTTAGGTTAGGTTAGGTTAGGTTAGGTTAGGTTAGGTTAGGTTAGGTTAGGTTAGGTTAGGTTAGGTTAGGTTAGGTTAGGTTAGGTTAGGTTAGGTTAGGTTAGGTTAGGTTAGGTTAGGTTAGGTTAGGTTAGGTTAGGTTAGGTTAGGTTAGGTTAGGTTAGGTTAGGTTAGGTTAGGTTAGGTTAGGTTAGGTTAGGTTAGGTTAGGTTAGGTTAGGTTAGGTTAGGTTAGGTTAGGTTAGGTTAGGTTAGGTTAGGTTAGGTTAGGTTAGGTTAGGTTAGGTTAGGTTAGGTTAGGTTAGGTTAGGTTAGGTTAGGTTAGGTTAGGTTAGGTTAGGTTAGGTTAGGTTAGGTTAGGTTAGGTTAGGTTAGGTTAGGTTAGGTTAGGTTAGGTTAGGTTAGGTTAGGTTAGGTTAGGTTAGGTTAGGTTAGGTTAGGTTAGGTTAGGTTAGGTTAGGTTAGGTTAGGTTAGGTTAGGTTAGGTTAGGTTAGGTTAGGTTAGGTTAGGTTAGGTTAGGTTAGGTTAGGTTAGGTTAGGTTAGGTTAGGTTAGGTTAGGTTAGGTTAGGTTAGGTTAGGTTAGGTTAGGTTAGGTTAGGTTAGGTTAGGTTAGGTTAGGTTAGGTTAGGTTAGGTTAGGTTAGGTTAGGTTAGGTTAGGTTAGGTTAGGTTAGGTTAGGTTAGGTTAGGTTAGGTTAGGTTAGGTTAGGTTAGGTTAGGTTAGGTTAGGTTAGGTTAGGTTAGGTTAGGTTAGGTTAGGTTAGGTTAGGTTAGGTTAGGTTAGGTTAGGTTAGGTTAGGTTAGGTTAGGTTAGGTTAGGTTAGGTTAGGTTAGGTTAGGTTAGGTTAGGTTAGGTTAGGTTAGGTTAGGTTAGGTTAGGTTAGGTTAGGTTAGGTTAGGTTAGGTTAGGTTAGGTTAGGTTAGGTTAGGTTAGGTTAGGTTAGGTTAGGTTAGGTTAGGTTAGGTTAGGTTAGGTTAGGTTAGGTTAGGTTAGGTTAGGTTAGGTTAGGTTAGGTTAGGTTAGGTTAGGTTAGGTTAGGTTAGGTTAGGTTAGGTTAGGTTAGGTTAGGTTAGGTTAGGTTAGGTTAGGTTAGGTTAGGTTAGGTTAGGTTAGGTTAGGTTAGGTTAGGTTAGGTTAGGTTAGGTTAGGTTAGGTTAGGTTAGGTTAGGTTAGGTTAGGTTAGGTTAGGTTAGGTTAGGTTAGGTTAGGTTAGGTTAGGTTAGGTTAGGTTAGGTTAGGTTAGGTTAGGTTAGGTTAGGTTAGGTTAGGTTAGGTTAGGTTAGGTTAGGTTAGGTTAGGTTAGGTTAGGTTAGGTTAGGTTAGGTTAGGTTAGGTTAGGTTAGGTTAGGTTAGGTTAGGTTAGGTTAGGTTAGGTTAGGTTAGGTTAGGTTAGGTTAGGTTAGGTTAGGTTAGGTTAGGTTAGGTTAGGTTAGGTTAGGTTAGGTTAGGTTAGGTTAGGTTAGGTTAGGTTAGGTTAGGTTAGGTTAGGTTAGGTTAGGTTAGGTTAGGTTAGGTTAGGTTAGGTTAGGTTAGGTTAGGTTAGGTTAGGTTAGGTTAGGTTAGGTTAGGTTAGGTTAGGTTAGGTTAGGTTAGGTTAGGTTAGGTTAGGTTAGGTTAGGTTAGGTTAGGTTAGGTTAGGTTAGGTTAGGTTAGGTTAGGTTAGGTTAGGTTAGGTTAGGTTAGGTTAGGTTAGGTTAGGTTAGGTTAGGTTAGGTTAGGTTAGGTTAGGTTAGGTTAGGTTAGGTTAGGTTAGGTTAGGTTAGGTTAGGTTAGGTTAGGTTAGGTTAGGTTAGGTTAGGTTAGGTTAGGTTAGGTTAGGTTAGGTTAGGTTAGGTTAGGTTAGGTTAGGTTAGGTTAGGTTAGGTTAGGTTAGGTTAGGTTAGGTTAGGTTAGGTTAGGTTAGGTTAGGTTAGGTTAGGTTAGGTTAGGTTAGGTTAGGTTAGGTTAGGTTAGGTTAGGTTAGGTTAGGTTAGGTTAGGTTAGGTTAGGTTAGGTTAGGTTAGGTTAGGTTAGGTTAGGTTAGGTTAGGTTAGGTTAGGTTAGGTTAGGTTAGGTTAGGTTAGGTTAGGTTAGGTTAGGTTAGGTTAGGTTAGGTTAGGTTAGGTTAGGTTAGGTTAGGTTAGGTTAGGTTAGGTTAGGTTAGGTTAGGTTAGGTTAGGTTAGGTTAGGTTAGGTTAGGTTAGGTTAGGTTAGGTTAGGTTAGGTTAGGTTAGGTTAGGTTAGGTTAGGTTAGGTTAGGTTAGGTTAGGTTAGGTTAGGTTAGGTTAGGTTAGGTTAGGTTAGGTTAGGTTAGGTTAGGTTAGGTTAGGTTAGGTTAGGTTAGGTTAGGTTAGGTTAGGTTAGGTTAGGTTAGGTTAGGTTAGGTTAGGTTAGGTTAGGTTAGGTTAGGTTAGGTTAGGTTAGGTTAGGTTAGGTTAGGTTAGGTTAGGTTAGGTTAGGTTAGGTTAGGTTAGGTTAGGTTAGGTTAGGTTAGGTTAGGTTAGGTTAGGTTAGGTTAGGTTAGGTTAGGTTAGGTTAGGTTAGGTTAGGTTAGGTTAGGTTAGGTTAGGTTAGGTTAGGTTAGGTTAGGTTAGGTTAGGTTAGGTTAGGTTAGGTTAGGTTAGGTTAGGTTAGGTTAGGTTAGGTTAGGTTAGGTTAGGTTAGGTTAGGTTAGGTTAGGTTAGGTTAGGTTAGGTTAGGTTAGGTTAGGTTAGGTTAGGTTAGGTTAGGTTAGGTTAGGTTAGGTTAGGTTAGGTTAGGTTAGGTTAGGTTAGGTTAGGTTAGGTTAGGTTAGGTTAGGTTAGGTTAGGTTAGGTTAGGTTAGGTTAGGTTAGGTTAGGTTAGGTTAGGTTAGGTTAGGTTAGGTTAGGTTAGGTTAGGTTAGGTTAGGTTAGGTTAGGTTAGGTTAGGTTAGGTTAGGTTAGGTTAGGTTAGGTTAGGTTAGGTTAGGTTAGGTTAGGTTAGGTTAGGTTAGGTTAGGTTAGGTTAGGTTAGGTTAGGTTAGGTTAGGTTAGGTTAGGTTAGGTTAGGTTAGGTTAGGTTAGGTTAGGTTAGGTTAGGTTAGGTTAGGTTAGGTTAGGTTAGGTTAGGTTAGGTTAGGTTAGGTTAGGTTAGGTTAGGTTAGGTTAGGTTAGGTTAGGTTAGGTTAGGTTAGGTTAGGTTAGGTTAGGTTAGGTTAGGTTAGGTTAGGTTAGGTTAGGTTAGGTTAGGTTAGGTTAGGTTAGGTTAGGTTAGGTTAGGTTAGGTTAGGTTAGGTTAGGTTAGGTTAGGTTAGGTTAGGTTAGGTTAGGTTAGGTTAGGTTAGGTTAGGTTAGGTTAGGTTAGGTTAGGTTAGGTTAGGTTAGGTTAGGTTAGGTTAGGTTAGGTTAGGTTAGGTTAGGTTAGGTTAGGTTAGGTTAGGTTAGGTTAGGTTAGGTTAGGTTAGGTTAGGTTAGGTTAGGTTAGGTTAGGTTAGGTTAGGTTAGGTTAGGTTAGGTTAGGTTAGGTTAGGTTAGGTTAGGTTAGGTTAGGTTAGGTTAGGTTAGGTTAGGTTAGGTTAGGTTAGGTTAGGTTAGGTTAGGTTAGGTTAGGTTAGGTTAGGTTAGGTTAGGTTAGGTTAGGTTAGGTTAGGTTAGGTTAGGTTAGGTTAGGTTAGGTTAGGTTAGGTTAGGTTAGGTTAGGTTAGGTTAGGTTAGGTTAGGTTAGGTTAGGTTAGGTTAGGTTAGGTTAGGTTAGGTTAGGTTAGGTTAGGTTAGGTTAGGTTAGGTTAGGTTAGGTTAGGTTAGGTTAGGTTAGGTTAGGTTAGGTTAGGTTAGGTTAGGTTAGGTTAGGTTAGGTTAGGTTAGGTTAGGTTAGGTTAGGTTAGGTTAGGTTAGGTTAGGTTAGGTTAGGTTAGGTTAGGTTAGGTTAGGTTAGGTTAGGTTAGGTTAGGTTAGGTTAGGTTAGGTTAGGTTAGGTTAGGTTAGGTTAGGTTAGGTTAGGTTAGGTTAGGTTAGGTTAGGTTAGGTTAGGTTAGGTTAGGTTAGGTTAGGTTAGGTTAGGTTAGGTTAGGTTAGGTTAGGTTAGGTTAGGTTAGGTTAGGTTAGGTTAGGTTAGGTTAGGTTAGGTTAGGTTAGGTTAGGTTAGGTTAGGTTAGGTTAGGTTAGGTTAGGTTAGGTTAGGTTAGGTTAGGTTAGGTTAGGTTAGGTTAGGTTAGGTTAGGTTAGGTTAGGTTAGGTTAGGTTAGGTTAGGTTAGGTTAGGTTAGGTTAGGTTAGGTTAGGTTAGGTTAGGTTAGGTTAGGTTAGGTTAGGTTAGGTTAGGTTAGGTTAGGTTAGGTTAGGTTAGGTTAGGTTAGGTTAGGTTAGGTTAGGTTAGGTTAGGTTAGGTTAGGTTAGGTTAGGTTAGGTTAGGTTAGGTTAGGTTAGGTTAGGTTAGGTTAGGTTAGGTTAGGTTAGGTTAGGTTAGGTTAGGTTAGGTTAGGTTAGGTTAGGTTAGGTTAGGTTAGGTTAGGTTAGGTTAGGTTAGGTTAGGTTAGGTTAGGTTAGGTTAGGTTAGGTTAGGTTAGGTTAGGTTAGGTTAGGTTAGGTTAGGTTAGGTTAGGTTAGGTTAGGTTAGGTTAGGTTAGGTTAGGTTAGGTTAGGTTAGGTTAGGTTAGGTTAGGTTAGGTTAGGTTAGGTTAGGTTAGGTTAGGTTAGGTTAGGTTAGGTTAGGTTAGGTTAGGTTAGGTTAGGTTAGGTTAGGTTAGGTTAGGTTAGGTTAGGTTAGGTTAGGTTAGGTTAGGTTAGGTTAGGTTAGGTTAGGTTAGGTTAGGTTAGGTTAGGTTAGGTTAGGTTAGGTTAGGTTAGGTTAGGTTAGGTTAGGTTAGGTTAGGTTAGGTTAGGTTAGGTTAGGTTAGGTTAGGTTAGGTTAGGTTAGGTTAGGTTAGGTTAGGTTAGGTTAGGTTAGGTTAGGTTAGGTTAGGTTAGGTTAGGTTAGGTTAGGTTAGGTTAGGTTAGGTTAGGTTAGGTTAGGTTAGGTTAGGTTAGGTTAGGTTAGGTTAGGTTAGGTTAGGTTAGGTTAGGTTAGGTTAGGTTAGGTTAGGTTAGGTTAGGTTAGGTTAGGTTAGGTTAGGTTAGGTTAGGTTAGGTTAGGTTAGGTTAGGTTAGGTTAGGTTAGGTTAGGTTAGGTTAGGTTAGGTTAGGTTAGGTTAGGTTAGGTTAGGTTAGGTTAGGTTAGGTTAGGTTAGGTTAGGTTAGGTTAGGTTAGGTTAGGTTAGGTTAGGTTAGGTTAGGTTAGGTTAGGTTAGGTTAGGTTAGGTTAGGTTAGGTTAGGTTAGGTTAGGTTAGGTTAGGTTAGGTTAGGTTAGGTTAGGTTAGGTTAGGTTAGGTTAGGTTAGGTTAGGTTAGGTTAGGTTAGGTTAGGTTAGGTTAGGTTAGGTTAGGTTAGGTTAGGTTAGGTTAGGTTAGGTTAGGTTAGGTTAGGTTAGGTTAGGTTAGGTTAGGTTAGGTTAGGTTAGGTTAGGTTAGGTTAGGTTAGGTTAGGTTAGGTTAGGTTAGGTTAGGTTAGGTTAGGTTAGGTTAGGTTAGGTTAGGTTAGGTTAGGTTAGGTTAGGTTAGGTTAGGTTAGGTTAGGTTAGGTTAGGTTAGGTTAGGTTAGGTTAGGTTAGGTTAGGTTAGGTTAGGTTAGGTTAGGTTAGGTTAGGTTAGGTTAGGTTAGGTTAGGTTAGGTTAGGTTAGGTTAGGTTAGGTTAGGTTAGGTTAGGTTAGGTTAGGTTAGGTTAGGTTAGGTTAGGTTAGGTTAGGTTAGGTTAGGTTAGGTTAGGTTAGGTTAGGTTAGGTTAGGTTAGGTTAGGTTAGGTTAGGTTAGGTTAGGTTAGGTTAGGTTAGGTTAGGTTAGGTTAGGTTAGGTTAGGTTAGGTTAGGTTAGGTTAGGTTAGGTTAGGTTAGGTTAGGTTAGGTTAGGTTAGGTTAGGTTAGGTTAGGTTAGGTTAGGTTAGGTTAGGTTAGGTTAGGTTAGGTTAGGTTAGGTTAGGTTAGGTTAGGTTAGGTTAGGTTAGGTTAGGTTAGGTTAGGTTAGGTTAGGTTAGGTTAGGTTAGGTTAGGTTAGGTTAGGTTAGGTTAGGTTAGGTTAGGTTAGGTTAGGTTAGGTTAGGTTAGGTTAGGTTAGGTTAGGTTAGGTTAGGTTAGGTTAGGTTAGGTTAGGTTAGGTTAGGTTAGGTTAGGTTAGGTTAGGTTAGGTTAGGTTAGGTTAGGTTAGGTTAGGTTAGGTTAGGTTAGGTTAGGTTAGGTTAGGTTAGGTTAGGTTAGGTTAGGTTAGGTTAGGTTAGGTTAGGTTAGGTTAGGTTAGGTTAGGTTAGGTTAGGTTAGGTTAGGTTAGGTTAGGTTAGGTTAGGTTAGGTTAGGTTAGGTTAGGTTAGGTTAGGTTAGGTTAGGTTAGGTTAGGTTAGGTTAGGTTAGGTTAGGTTAGGTTAGGTTAGGTTAGGTTAGGTTAGGTTAGGTTAGGTTAGGTTAGGTTAGGTTAGGTTAGGTTAGGTTAGGTTAGGTTAGGTTAGGTTAGGTTAGGTTAGGTTAGGTTAGGTTAGGTTAGGTTAGGTTAGGTTAGGTTAGGTTAGGTTAGGTTAGGTTAGGTTAGGTTAGGTTAGGTTAGGTTAGGTTAGGTTAGGTTAGGTTAGGTTAGGTTAGGTTAGGTTAGGTTAGGTTAGGTTAGGTTAGGTTAGGTTAGGTTAGGTTAGGTTAGGTTAGGTTAGGTTAGGTTAGGTTAGGTTAGGTTAGGTTAGGTTAGGTTAGGTTAGGTTAGGTTAGGTTAGGTTAGGTTAGGTTAGGTTAGGTTAGGTTAGGTTAGGTTAGGTTAGGTTAGGTTAGGTTAGGTTAGGTTAGGTTAGGTTGGTTAGGTTAGGTTAGGTTAGGTTAGGTTAGGTTAGGTTAGGTTAGGTTAGGTTAGGTTAGGTTAGGTTAGGTTAGGTTAGGTTAGGTTAGGTTAGGTTAGGTTAGGTTAGGTTAGGTTAGGTTAGGTTAGGTTAGGTTAGGTTAGGTTAGGTTAGGTTAGGTTAGGTTAGGTTAGGTTAGGTTAGGTTAGGTTAGGTTAGGTTAGGTTAGGTTAGGTTAGGTTAGGTTAGGTTAGGTTAGGTTAGGTTAGGTTAGGTTAGGTTAGGTTAGGTTAGGTTAGGTTAGGTTAGGTTAGGTTAGGTTAGGTTAGGTTAGGTTAGGTTAGGTTAGGTTAGGTTAGGTTAGGTTAGGTTAGGTTAGGTTAGGTTAGGTTAGGTTAGGTTAGGTTAGGTTAGGTTAGGTTAGGTTAGGTTAGGTTAGGTTAGGTTAGGTTAGGTTAGGTTAGGTTAGGTTAGGTTAGGTTAGGTTAGGTTAGGTTAGGTTAGGTTAGGTTAGGTTAGGTTAGGTTAGGTTAGGTTAGGTTAGGTTAGGTTAGGTTAGGTTAGGTTAGGTTAGGTTAGGTTAGGTTAGGTTAGGTTAGGTTAGGTTAGGTTAGGTTAGGTTAGGTTAGGTTAGGTTAGGTTAGGTTAGGTTAGGTTAGGTTAGGTTAGGTTAGGTTAGGTTAGGTTAGGTTAGGTTAGGTTAGGTTAGGTTAGGTTAGGTTAGGTTAGGTTAGGTTAGGTTAGGTTAGGTTAGGTTAGGTTAGGTTAGGTTAGGTTAGGTTAGGTTAGGTTAGGTTAGGTTAGGTTAGGTTAGGTTAGGTTAGGTTAGGTTAGGTTAGGTTAGGTTAGGTTAGGTTAGGTTAGGTTAGGTTAGGTTAGGTTAGGTTAGGTTAGGTTAGGTTAGGTTAGGTTAGGTTAGGTTAGGTTAGGTTAGGTTAGGTTAGGTTAGGTTAGGTTAGGTTAGGTTAGGTTAGGTTAGGTTAGGTTAGGTTAGGTTAGGTTAGGTTAGGTTAGGTTAGGTTAGGTTAGGTTAGGTTAGGTTAGGTTAGGTTAGGTTAGGTTAGGTTAGGTTAGGTTAGGTTAGGTTAGGTTAGGTTAGGTTAGGTTAGGTTAGGTTAGGTTAGGTTAGGTTAGGTTAGGTTAGGTTAGGTTAGGTTAGGTTAGGTTAGGTTAGGTTAGGTTAGGTTAGGTTAGGTTAGGTTAGGTTAGGTTAGGTTAGGTTAGGTTAGGTTAGGTTAGGTTAGGTTAGGTTAGGTTAGGTTAGGTTAGGTTAGGTTAGGTTAGGTTAGGTTAGGTTAGGTTAGGTTAGGTTAGGTTAGGTTAGGTTAGGTTAGGTTAGGTTAGGTTAGGTTAGGTTAGGTTAGGTTAGGTTAGGTTAGGTTAGGTTAGGTTAGGTTAGGTTAGGTTAGGTTAGGTTAGGTTAGGTTAGGTTAGGTTAGGTTAGGTTAGGTTAGGTTAGGTTAGGTTAGGTTAGGTTAGGTTAGGTTAGGTTAGGTTAGGTTAGGTTAGGTTAGGTTAGGTTAGGTTAGGTTAGGTTAGGTTAGGTTAGGTTAGGTTAGGTTAGGTTAGGTTAGGTTAGGTTAGGTTAGGTTAGGTTAGGTTAGGTTAGGTTAGGTTAGGTTAGGTTAGGTTAGGTTAGGTTAGGTTAGGTTAGGTTAGGTTAGGTTAGGTTAGGTTAGGTTAGGTTAGGTTAGGTTAGGTTAGGTTAGGTTAGGTTAGGTTAGGTTAGGTTAGGTTAGGTTAGGTTAGGTTAGGTTAGGTTAGGTTAGGTTAGGTTAGGTTAGGTTAGGTTAGGTTAGGTTAGGTTAGGTTAGGTTAGGTTAGGTTAGGTTAGGTTAGGTTAGGTTAGGTTAGGTTAGGTTAGGTTAGGTTAGGTTAGGTTAGGTTAGGTTAGGTTAGGTTAGGTTAGGTTAGGTTAGGTTAGGTTAGGTTAGGTTAGGTTAGGTTAGGTTAGGTTAGGTTAGGTTAGGTTAGGTTAGGTTAGGTTAGGTTAGGTTAGGTTAGGTTAGGTTAGGTTAGGTTAGGTTAGGTTAGGTTAGGTTAGGTTAGGTTAGGTTAGGTTAGGTTAGGTTAGGTTAGGTTAGGTTAGGTTAGGTTAGGTTAGGTTAGGTTAGGTTAGGTTAGGTTAGGTTAGGTTAGGTTAGGTTAGGTTAGGTTAGGTTAGGTTAGGTTAGGTTAGGTTAGGTTAGGTTAGGTTAGGTTAGGTTAGGTTAGGTTAGGTTAGGTTAGGTTAGGTTAGGTTAGGTTAGGTTAGGTTAGGTTAGGTTAGGTTAGGTTAGGTTAGGTTAGGTTAGGTTAGGTTAGGTTAGGTTAGGTTAGGTTAGGTTAGGTTAGGTTAGGTTAGGTTAGGTTAGGTTAGGTTAGGTTAGGTTAGGTTAGGTTAGGTTAGGTTAGGTTAGGTTAGGTTAGGTTAGGTTAGGTTAGGTTAGGTTAGGTTAGGTTAGGTTAGGTTAGGTTAGGTTAGGTTAGGTTAGGTTAGGTTAGGTTAGGTTAGGTTAGGTTAGGTTAGGTTAGGTTAGGTTAGGTTAGGTTAGGTTAGGTTAGGTTAGGTTAGGTTAGGTTAGGTTAGGTTAGGTTAGGTTAGGTTAGGTTAGGTTAGGTTAGGTTAGGTTAGGTTAGGTTAGGTTAGGTTAGGTTAGGTTAGGTTAGGTTAGGTTAGGTTAGGTTAGGTTAGGTTAGGTTAGGTTAGGTTAGGTTAGGTTAGGTTAGGTTAGGTTAGGTTAGGTTAGGTTAGGTTAGGTTAGGTTAGGTTAGGTTAGGTTAGGTTAGGTTAGGTTAGGTTAGGTTAGGTTAGGTTAGGTTAGGTTAGGTTAGGTTAGGTTAGGTTAGGTTAGGTTAGGTTAGGTTAGGTTAGGTTAGGTTAGGTTAGGTTAGGTTAGGTTAGGTTAGGTTAGGTTAGGTTAGGTTAGGTTAGGTTAGGTTAGGTTAGGTTAGGTTAGGTTAGGTTAGGTTAGGTTAGGTTAGGTTAGGTTAGGTTAGGTTAGGTTAGGTTAGGTTAGGTTAGGTTAGGTTAGGTTAGGTTAGGTTAGGTTAGGTTAGGTTAGGTTAGGTTAGGTTAGGTTAGGTTAGGTTAGGTTAGGTTAGGTTAGGTTAGGTTAGGTTAGGTTAGGTTAGGTTAGGTTAGGTTAGGTTAGGTTAGGTTAGGTTAGGTTAGGTTAGGTTAGGTTAGGTTAGGTTAGGTTAGGTTAGGTTAGGTTAGGTTAGGTTAGGTTAGGTTAGGTTAGGTTAGGTTAGGTTAGGTTAGGTTAGGTTAGGTTAGGTTAGGTTAGGTTAGGTTAGGTTAGGTTAGGTTAGGTTAGGTTAGGTTAGGTTAGGTTAGGTTAGGTTAGGTTAGGTTAGGTTAGGTTAGGTTAGGTTAGGTTAGGTTAGGTTAGGTTAGGTTAGGTTAGGTTAGGTTAGGTTAGGTTAGGTTAGGTTAGGTTAGGTTAGGTTAGGTTAGGTTAGGTTAGGTTAGGTTAGGTTAGGTTAGGTTAGGTTAGGTTAGGTTAGGTTAGGTTAGGTTAGGTTAGGTTAGGTTAGGTTAGGTTAGGTTAGGTTAGGTTAGGTTAGGTTAGGTTAGGTTAGGTTAGGTTAGGTTAGGTTAGGTTAGGTTAGGTTAGGTTAGGTTAGGTTAGGTTAGGTTAGGTTAGGTTAGGTTAGGTTAGGTTAGGTTAGGTTAGGTTAGGTTAGGTTAGGTTAGGTTAGGTTAGGTTAGGTTAGGTTAGGTTAGGTTAGGTTAGGTTAGGTTAGGTTAGGTTAGGTTAGGTTAGGTTAGGTTAGGTTAGGTTAGGTTAGGTTAGGTTAGGTTAGGTTAGGTTAGGTTAGGTTAGGTTAGGTTAGGTTAGGTTAGGTTAGGTTAGGTTAGGTTAGGTTAGGTTAGGTTAGGTTAGGTTAGGTTAGGTTAGGTTAGGTTAGGTTAGGTTAGGTTAGGTTAGGTTAGGTTAGGTTAGGTTAGGTTAGGTTAGGTTAGGTTAGGTTAGGTTAGGTTAGGTTAGGTTAGGTTAGGTTAGGTTAGGTTAGGTTAGGTTAGGTTAGGTTAGGTTAGGTTAGGTTAGGTTAGGTTAGGTTAGGTTAGGTTAGGTTAGGTTAGGTTAGGTTAGGTTAGGTTAGGTTAGGTTAGGTTAGGTTAGGTTAGGTTAGGTTAGGTTAGGTTAGGTTAGGTTAGGTTAGGTTAGGTTAGGTTAGGTTAGGTTAGGTTAGGTTAGGTTAGGTTAGGTTAGGTTAGGTTAGGTTAGGTTAGGTTAGGTTAGGTTAGGTTAGGTTAGGTTAGGTTAGGTTAGGTTAGGTTAGGTTAGGTTAGGTTAGGTTAGGTTAGGTTAGGTTAGGTTAGGTTAGGTTAGGTTAGGTTAGGTTAGGTTAGGTTAGGTTAGGTTAGGTTAGGTTAGGTTAGGTTAGGTTAGGTTAGGTTAGGTTAGGTTAGGTTAGGTTAGGTTAGGTTAGGTTAGGTTAGGTTAGGTTAGGTTAGGTTAGGTTAGGTTAGGTTAGGTTAGGTTAGGTTAGGTTAGGTTAGGTTAGGTTAGGTTAGGTTAGGTTAGGTTAGGTTAGGTTAGGTTAGGTTAGGTTAGGTTAGGTTAGGTTAGGTTAGGTTAGGTTAGGTTAGGTTAGGTTAGGTTAGGTTAGGTTAGGTTAGGTTAGGTTAGGTTAGGTTAGGTTAGGTTAGGTTAGGTTAGGTTAGGTTAGGTTAGGTTAGGTTAGGTTAGGTTAGGTTAGGTTAGGTTAGGTTAGGTTAGGTTAGGTTAGGTTAGGTTAGGTTAGGTTAGGTTAGGTTAGGTTAGGTTAGGTTAGGTTAGGTTAGGTTAGGTTAGGTTAGGTTAGGTTAGGTTAGGTTAGGTTAGGTTAGGTTAGGTTAGGTTAGGTTAGGTTAGGTTAGGTTAGGTTAGGTTAGGTTAGGTTAGGTTAGGTTAGGTTAGGTTAGGTTAGGTTAGGTTAGGTTAGGTTAGGTTAGGTTAGGTTAGGTTAGGTTAGGTTAGGTTAGGTTAGGTTAGGTTAGGTTAGGTTAGGTTAGGTTAGGTTAGGTTAGGTTAGGTTAGGTTAGGTTAGGTTAGGTTAGGTTAGGTTAGGTTAGGTTAGGTTAGG
>OX388316.1:27310458-27479562 GCA_947579605.1 Athripsodes cinereus
TTGACATTAACCAATGGGAACGAAAAAATTGGTGACAAGATCCGAAGCGTTTTTATTTTTGCCGGCTTTATTTTATTTTTTTTGCCAGTTTTTGCAAATAACAAAAAAAAAATTCACCAAAAAAACCATCATATTATTGTAGCAAGAATTTCGTCACATATTTGACAGTGGGGCCTACCAACTAAGATAGTTCCTAATTTTTTCTATAACATCTTGAACATCCGCATCCGCATCCGCATCCGCGGATGTGAGCCTTCAAAAATCCGCATCCGCATTCACATCCGCGGATGTGTAAAAATCGACATCCGCAACATCCCTGATACATACATACCATCACGCCGCTTCCCTCGCGGGGTAGGCAGAAAGGATCGAGCGCCACTTCCTTCTATCCTTGCATACATCTTTCGCTTCCGTCACTGTCATACAATTCCTCATGCATGCTCTCCTGTTCAACGTGCTCAACACGTGACCGTCCTGTAGGATTTGATTTAAATGATCTTGCCATTTAATCCTCGGACGTCCACGTCTCCGAGCACCATTCCTCTCAGCCAAATATATCTTCTTAGTCATTCTGTCCTCATTCATTCTTTCCACGTGCCCAAACCATCTTAACTTATTTACATTCATCCTTGTTATTACACCAACTTTCATTCCACATTCCTTTCGTATATCACTGTTACGCACACGATCTCTCAGACTTTTACCACACATCCTTCTCAACGATCTCATTTCCACTGCATTTATGCCACTTTCATCCTTTTTTAACCATGTCCACGTCTCACTTGCATACATAAGTGTTGGCACTAAGATAGCAAAGTGCACCAACCTTTTAGCTGTGGTGGATATGTTTCTATTTGCAATTATTGGTCGGATTGCACCATTTACCTTATTGCCAGCAACTTTTCTCCTTTCAATATCGCTTTCACACTTCCCATCTCTCGTGAACAAACTACCTAAGTACACACATTCGTCAACTTGCTCTAACACTTCGTTTTCAATCATTATCTGGCATACTGTTCTCTCACTTCCTCTTTCAAACACCATGATTTTTGTCTTTTTTGCATTCATTCTCAATCCATTAATCGCACAATTTTCATACACACACGTCATCATTCGCTGTAGATCACTTTCACTTTCAGCCATCAATACCAAATCATCGGCAAACATTAACGCTCTTACATTCATCCCATTCATATCAACACCTACATTCATTTCTTTCAATGGACGAATACAATGATCAATGTAAAGGTTAAAAAGCCATGGCGACATCACGCACCCTTGTTTTACTCCTTTTGTCAGTGTGAACCATTCCGACAAGTTATTGTTCACTCTAACACACGCGGAACTTCCTGTATATAGGGAATTAACTAATATTAACCATAATATTAACATAACATAACATGGCGCACCACAGGGCTTGGTTCACGATAGCATAAACAGTGTTCTCGAACGACATTGTCCAATATCGGTAGAACTATCCGCTAAAATTGGTATAAATGATATATTTTGTACCCAAAATCGATATATATGGGGTATTTGCACCGACGATGGTCAATATCGGATACTTTTCTTTTCACGAAAATTTCTACCCCCCGTCGCCGAATTTTCAAAATGGTATAGGAATTTGGAATATTTCAAAAACTCCTCGGTTTTCTTAAACAATATTTTCTCGCAGTACCTTTTTCTACAATGTGCCGGGTATTTGTACCGACGATGGTCAATATCGGATACTTTTCTTTTCACGAAAATTTCTAACCCCTCGTCGCCAAATTTTCAAAATGGTATAGGAATTTGGAATATTTCAAAAACTCCTCGGTTTTCTTAAAGAATATTTGCTCGAATCCATAAGTATCCGGTACTTTTACTGAATATCCGGTACTTATCTACCAATTATACTTACCAGCCGACAAATGGTAAAAATCGGTAGATTTCTAGGGCATTTCGGTATTTCGGTAGGACACGGCCAATTTCGGTATAAATACCGAAAAATCGGTAGGTTCGAGAACACTGAGCATAAAATATCGCTCGACGTCGAGTGACCTGAGCGACCATGAAGTTGCAGTGAGTGGCGAATGTCACCCCGGATATCGTGAACAACTTTGAGCGTTTTTACGACCCAAATGTCATCGTAATGGCGCCATTTTCGTAAAATTCATTCGGGGTAGTGCGTCGTGCTTTACTTGATTACGTTTTAAATTTGAATTGGCTTTGATTTAGGAATGGTTTTAGGGTAATGCATATTTAAACATTATTAAAAAATAAATTACTCTCCAAAATCTGCACTTAATATTTTAATTTCTCTTCCATTTCACTTCTTGAACTAAAAAAATATGATTTTCTATTTTGAAAAATAGTATACGACAAGAATATACTATGCTATCGTGAACCCAGCCCGGGCCCGTGAACGAATAGAAAGTCGTCGAGTGATCACTCGGCGCTGTTTGAACGTCGCCCCGGATGACATTACCATCTATATCAGAAGCTGTCAAAATGCAATGTCAAATTCATACTTCATAGGAATCGCAGGAATAGTATGGGAATAGTTTCGTTGAGCATAATAGTACTATAATAATAAAATATTATTTTTAATGTCAAACTTAACTCGAACTACGGATACTTTTTTATTATTTTTATTTATGCTGTGACTTGAATTCATATTATGTGTTTGAATTATATGTAATGAGAGTAGGATATTTTAGTGTAATTAAATAGCGAATATGGATAATGAAGAAAACAGATTACACACATTCTCAGAATGGCCAAGCGAAGCCCCTATCAGAGCTTCTGTGTTGGCTCATGCTGGCTTCTACAGCACTGGGCGGGGGCTGGAGTTGCAGTGCTATCGCTGCGGAAGCCGTATTAATGAATGCTCAAGTGAGGATATCACAGAACTGCACAGAAGACTGGACCCTTTGTGTCCCCTGATACAGGAACCATGTCCCCAGGCACCAATCCCTCGCACTGACACTGCATCTCCAGTACTCCCAGATGACACTAATGATGTTATATACAAAATAGACGCCCTTCGCTTGATTTCTTTTACAGATTGGCCGGTAAGTAGAGGAAATATTTGATACAGTGAAAGTCTTGTTGGTATTTTTTCTATGCATTATTTTCTCTTGTGTTTCATAATATTTCCAGACTATGAGATGTGTTTTGTTAGGCAGTAATGATGTATTAGATATAAATTCCGTATAAGATACCTACACTATCAAACAGAACACTTTCACATATTTATATCATGTTACATACATATGTACACCTAGTTACATACATACTGTTGCTTAAACTCATGCCAGTGTCTATTATTTATTTGGACAATGTACAGCAAGCATGTCAAACTCAAATCCTAACGCGGGCCAATTAAAAAATTAAAAGTTTATGCGGGCCACAAAAAAAATGTTTATACTTTAAACTAGGTTTATTTTGAAAAGTATAAAATAAGGTAAAATTAATAAAGAGTATTTTTTTGTACCGTTATGTTTTGTACTGCTAGTGGGCCGCAAAATTATACGTTGTGGGACGCATGCATACTATGCGGCATAGTGTGTCGACACACTGTTACGAGAGTGCACTGGGAGAGCCACGTTCGATACAACTTGTAATATTGTAAAAAAGTTTTTGAACACAGATATTTCAGGCACAATGCTGGTATTTTGAGCCTAATCCATTGATATCCTGTATATCTGGATAGGTGAATTTTTCCCGGCATTAGACTGCTAAGTTTTTGTGTGATCATGACTGATCATATGAAGACTTATCTGGTTGTATAATACTGACAAGTGTAGATGGCAATTCTGCCGCCATGTAAAAAAGATAAATGATATTCTAAATAATATATTCGTATGATAAAAAAAGAATTTAAAAAATAAATATATCACTGGCTTACTGGAGGGTCACCTTATTAAAATTAGAATTTAATATTGACAATTCTATGTTGAGTTTTTCATAATAATCATATTCAGATACTACTTTGACATTAGGTATCATTCTAATATGTCCACTTGGAGCAACACTATAGTTTTGACAATGACTTTTCCCTAACAGTTTACTACTTAGTGTTGTTAAATTCAATCAGTCACAATCTGGATACATTGTGTCAACCTCATATTTATTTATTAATTTAACCAAATATACGACTTATGCCTTTCACAAAATATCAAAACTATAATAAATACAGCTGTACACCCACACAGACATACATGCGTAATAATATAATTATACATAGGCACATTTTATACTTAAATCTATTATATTTGTTGCTCAAATGAATTAGGAATAATGCAAATAATCATAGCTCCCCAATCAGATGACAATAATTAGAGAATATTATTATTTGCGAGTACAGTTGACAAATGTAATACTGACATTCGCTTAACGCTATATATTATAAACTTTGTGTTCTAAACCTTCTGCAGTCGCAATGTGAATACAGTGTGTCGACATTACATGTACACTTAATATTCTAAACCCCACAGACACAATATGGACGTAGCGTAATGACAGTTTGTGCCCAAAACCTCACACAGATACAAACTATAGTAAGAGATATGATACTGCGACTAAAATCTGTGTACAGATTATTTATCCAATAAATTACCAAAGCCCGCCTTTTGGTAATTTATTGGTACAAAAACTTGTACACTGTATATATTGATGTCAATAAAGTTTTATTTATTTATTTTATTTATTTACTATACTATACCCTCACGCCATGTCCCAAGTGGGGTAGGCAGAGAGAACGGAACGCCAAATGGATCTATCTTTACACACTTCCTTCGCTTCCTCCACATTCATACAGTTTCTCATACACACACGTCAGTTCTTCTTACTCAACACTTGACCGTCTTTGAGAATTTGATCCACGTGGTTATTATTTTGCGACTTATATTTGGTCACCACGACCTATATAAATATATGGGCAGATATTAGGATGATATAAAGATACTTATTCAAGCAAAATATGTTTAATTTTTCAGGTGAGTTACATATCTCGAGAATCTCTGGCAGCAGCAGGTTTCTATTACCTGAGAGATAGTCCAGGTGGGGATCGTGTGCGCTGCGCCTGGTGTGGAGGTGAGCTCATGAACTGGGCTCGTGGGGACTCTCCTCTAGCCGAGCATCTCAGGCACTTCCCACAATGTCAATACGCTATAAATAAACAAAGAGGGTAGGTGGAACCTTACTATTATTAATATTGTTGGACAAAATTAAAGTGTCGTTTACTTGTCAAAGCACCTCAAGGACACTGTACGATTCATCAATTCTAGGACATTACATCCACGTCGTAATATAAATAAAAAGGTTAAATGAAAATCTCAGATACATAAATGTATCCACGTCAGAAGTTACATGAATTGTATTATTCAAATATTTGGGATACAATATGTATCCACGTCAAGAATGTAAAACTATACTCACATACTAAATTCCCTATCTGTGCCGTCAAACATTTATGTGAGTGTGGGTATCTATGTAATGAATTGAAAATACTTAAGATTAAATACAAAATACTTCATCCAATACAAAAACATAATGAACAATTGGCGTGCATATTGCTGATGCCATGGTCATTAGAGTTGCTAAATATAGTGTGGACTAAAAAATAATCAACCGTACAACAAATTAGTATTTCTCATACCAAACAACATGTCATCATACCCAATGTCAAGCTTCCATTATCAAATCAATTTATTTTTCTATATTTAAATTATTAACTTATCAAATGAATAAAACATAAATCTAAATCACTCACAAATGAGTGGATGGTCTTGAGAAGAATAGAATAAAACATATAAATTTAACATTAATTTCTAAAATGTATAAACAAGCATTACAGTTTGTGACACCCTAATATATATATAGGTACATATATTACTTATATATATTGATGCATAATACAATATCTATTGTAGTTTTGGCAAAACATTGCAGGGTTAATAATGTGTTATAGCTGTATATTTATTATATTTTCTAATACGTATTAGCTACCCAATGCAATATCTCTTGCTGGTATGTAATATGATGTGTTACATTAGTGATCATACATCCGATACAAAATGAGTGACCCAGAGAGGTGAGTTTGCAAGGATAGTGTACAAACAATTATCTCACCAACATATTAGATGAATCACTTAAATGAACTAGGTGTCAAATAATATTAATGAGTTAAGAGTAAAACCTAATATATTATAATATGTAAATCTCTAAGACATAAGCAGAGGTTTTCTCTCCATTGTTTTCTTTAGCTTCTCCCTTTATTCTCCTTCCTCTCTTTCCTTCTTGTTGCACTTATGTATAGCTGTTGATAATTGAATCGCGGTTTGCAAAAACCACACAGGTTGCATTTTTTTCATTTTCCATTTTATTGCAAAAAATGTTGCTGATGTGCGGCATCTATGTTATTCTGTAAAAGCCATACATCTACCATAGTTCCTTGCATTATAAATAATTACGTGATTTTCACGTGGTCTGTAAAAACAACACATGTGCAACACATTACGTATTGATTGATAATGTAAGAAACTATGGTAGATGTGTGGTTTTTATGTTATGGCTGCCCCCAAATAGAATTTATAGTAAATGCAAAAAATACCATTTCATGTTACCACTTACATACCTTTGTTTTCAATAATAAACTCGTAGGTCCAAAATATTGTTGGATTTTTCTTTGAAGTAAGTGATGGTCAGCAAAAACCCACACAACCAAATAAACTACACAAAAATAAAATATAATATAAAAATTAAAATAATAAACATGGTTGCAACCAGGACCATTGAGTCTTTTAAAATACATCAAAACCCGTGACAATTAGCTTTAAGTTAAAAAATAGAAAGGTTTAGCAAATAGTTTTTATTTTAATTTCTGGAGAACATTGATTTTGTAACATGTGTGGTTTTTGCAGATCACAATTCAATTTTTATTCCATTGCTGAGTGCACTGGGTGATTAATATAATAATAATGTGGATTTGATGCAGCCAAATTTGTTTACTTTGCATATTTTCATAGTATCATGTCCTATGGAGTATTGTTCTGGGGAAGGGGAGCTGACTGGAATAGAGTATTTATATTACAAAAAAGGGCAGTACGAGAACTAATGAATATAAAACCCAGAGATACATGTAAGATTGCCTTCAGTGAACTGGGAGTACTTACATTACCAAGTTTATACATATATGAGTGCCTACTTTATTCCTATAAGAACATATCTAATACGCCCCTGAACTCAGACTATCACAAATACAATACTCGTTGTAAGCGAGATGTAAGACCCCTAGAACATAGATTGGCTAAAGTTTCAAAAAGCTTTATTTGTCTTAGCATAAGTTTATATAATAAATTGCCCAGTAATATTAAGGCACTCAATTATGTAGAATATCAGAGAGAAGTGAAAAGGTATCTTGTTGGAAAAGCTTTTTACAATATCGACGAAATGCTAAATGGGACTGTTCAGTCTAATTGGCATTGATTCAATTAATTTATTTATGTATAATTATTAGAATTTATTTTTTACATACACTGACGAGAAGTTATTTTGGGCCTTTTACACTCGAAAAACTTTGATTCAATGGAATTTCTTTATTTATTTATTCATTGTATTGTTGTAATTTAATTATTTTGTCATTTGTAAAAAAAAAAAAAAACTATATAATTGTCTGACGATTCCAAGTGCCAAATCAATGGCCTACGGATGATAAGAAAGAATAAAGAATAAAGAATAAATAATAAAACTTTATTGACAGAACATAATAACATAATTGTACAAACACACATAATAAATAAAAACAATTTTCTGTCAAATGGCGGACTTGTTGCAGTGCAACATCTTCCAGCCAACCATTTGAATGAAAAAAAATAATAGTAAAAAAATAAAATATACATACATATATATACATACACACACACACACACACCCTCACACACACATGCATACACATATACAGATAAAAGAAAATACTCAAATAAAAAATATAAACAAGAAAATAAATACATACATAAAATATAAAATGAAATAAGAAAAAAAAGATAGTATAATAGAAAAGCTTATTGCCTAGGGGCAATGTCTTCCAGCTAACCAAAATAATGTGTGATATTGTGTTGACAATGTGTAATTAATACTTAATTTATGTTTTACAACATTACAAATTAAAATAAATAAAATATTTATATGTGTATGTGTGTGTGTGTACAGTAGTAATGGTAGCAGAGGCCAAAACACGAGTGTGGTGCTAAGCAATGAAGCAGTGCTGGAGGGAGGTGTGGATGGGGTGGTGCTGGGTACTGGGGGGGCTGCTGAGACTACCATGGCCAGCCGAGAAGCACGAGAGCAATCCTTCCTCTCCAGATGGCCACCTCACCTGCACCAGAAGCCTAGTGAGCTGGCTGCTGCAGGGTTCTACTATGTAGGACCTGAAGACCAGGTAGCCAAGTCATTACACACATACACACATAGTGGTGCAATGTTGAGATTTTCATTATAAATAATATAATCTCTTCCTTCTTTTAAATCAGTTAACTTTAATGTTAATATTTGTCTATTTATTTCTTTATAACCAACAATGAGTGATTTTATTCAAAGTCTTGTAGAGTATAAGGCACAGTTTGTATTGGACCCTTTTACCTACTCTTAACCAGTGCAACATTTCAATATGAGGCACAGAGAGAATCAGTCCACCACCACATTTAGAACCAAGTTGAAGACGCTGCTGTTCGGGAGAAGTCACGGCGCCCTTGAGATGGTCACGGATCATTAAACGTTGTCACATATAAATAGTTTATTTATTTATTCACATTTACTGTACATTGATAACAAGCAAATTCACACAAAAATACATTTAAAACAAAGACAATCATACAATCAATATACAGAGGGCGAGTTTATCGCAGAGGCGCGATTATTATTATTATTAAATCTAATACATTAATCAATAAAGATTTTTTTTTTTATATGTGCAACATAAGAATGGTTGACTTTTGTCATATAAATAGGTACACAATCAAAATGCAAACCTAGCTACATTCAGACAATAACAACAATTCAACTTAGTAGTCCGTCCTTCTCGCACCACCCATCTACCGATTGGTGTGGAATAAGAGAACATTATAATACCCTGATACCTTTAAACAAACTTATTTAATGCATGATTTACAGTTGAGTGATATGTTGAGTTGTGAGATGGTTATGTTGCAGGTACGATGCTTTCAGTGTGGCGGGGGATTGAAAGCATGGGTGAGTGGGGACGATCCGTGGGTAGAACATGAGCGGTGGTTTCCATCATGTAGATATCTGGCACTGGCTGGGGACAAGCAACGCTGGGTGGAGGCCTGCATGGGACAGCCTCCCGCCCTCAGAGCTCTGGCTGTAGGCATGCAGCCTCACACACTACGCAAAGCTATTACCAACAGACTCAGGACCAATGGTATGCAACTCGATACACAATAAATTATTTAATGATTTGGTTCTACTATACTATACCCTCACGCTGTACACCAAGTGGGGTAGGCAAAGAGAATGGAACCCCACACATCTCTATTCCTACACAGTTCTTTTGTTTCTTCCACATCCATACAATTTCTCATACTTGCATGCCAATTTCTCTTTCTCAACACGTGACCGTCCTTGAGAATTTAATCCACAAGATGAAGCCATGTAGTTTTCGGATGTCCATGCCTTCTCACACCCTCTCTTTCAGATAGATTATCCCAACTGGTTCAGTATCGAGAACAATATTCTAATATTATTGGACTGTTGATGGAAAACAGGTACACAAAGTAAAGGAATTTTATTGAAAAAGTGTAGTCAGTTATTTCTGAACTTGTGTGTTTCAGGCACTCCATTTCCTGATGCAGAATCACTTATTGATGCTGCTCTCAATGAACAGATCAATGAGCAACCTTTCACACCTCCAGACACGTCACCCCCCACTCCTCCTGTCATATACACTAACTTCACAGGGTAAGTACTGCTCTACATCACACTCACACCACCCTGCAGTCTATTTTAATGTAATGTTATTGTTTGTCCATACAATTTTAGATTAGAGACTGAAAATGAATGTAGGCAAGAAGAAAGTTCTGGGAATGATGCATGTTTATCGGAGGAGTCAAGAGGCAGTAGAGAACAGGCGGGGGCTATCACCCTAGAGGAGGAGAACAGGAGATTAAAGGAGGCCAGGACTTGTAAGGTCTGCATGGACGCTGAGGTGATTATATAAAGAAAGACAGTTAAGTGATATGTAAATAGTGTAGCACGATAATAAATACCCATACCTGCCTTGATATATTATTACAAAAAAGAAATTCTTATTTCACTTTGGGTGTGTCTGTATATTACAAACTTTGTCTCGAGCCATTTCATATGATACAACCATGTTGTAATGCTGTGTTCACAGGTTGGTATTGTGTTCCTTCCATGTGGACATCTTGTTAGCTGTGTACAATGTGCCCCGTGCCTTACTTCCTGTCCACTGTGCCGAACATCTATCAAGGGAGTTGTCAGAACTTATCTCTCATAACAACAACACTAGACAATGCAACATACCACACATGACAATATTTAAGGTGATTTCAATAGGATCCAGTGGAATATTGGAAACTATCACTTCTCTGTGGGTTGCGCGCTGTTCAGCTGCCACCACGCAAATCAAACCGCTCATTTAAATAATTTGATTTTACGAAAGATATCGGTCCCATAGTGCTGAACTTTCTTGTGCAAACTAACATTACAAAACCACGTAGTTTTTGCATCTCATCATTTCTTAATCTTCATCAAAACTCGAAATAAATTAATATTCATTATTGTTGATTGTCTCTTCAAAACTCTAACAAGTCATCATTTTGTGTTACATTCCCGCTTCTATTGCCTAAACACGTGTTAAAAAAATCGACCCCTTCCGGGAATCACTCTATTGTCTCACAAGTGCCAGCGTGTAGTGATCCGTGTATGTCCAGTAGTGTAACAGAGAAGGATAACAACACCGACTACTCGCAACAACACAGCGGGTGAAAGAGACAAAAATACTGTTTTGTTTACCACAATGCCTATCTCAGATCTTCGTAAGAAGAAGCTTCTCTATGTGTCCAACGTCTTCTTTGATGTCAACCAAAATGGAACGCTCGAAAAGAAGGACTTCGAGTCGGCTATTGGGAAAATCTGCACTCTTTGTGGATGGCCCCGGAGTCATCCCAAGAACGTAGAGACGTACGACACCATGACCAAGATATGGGATGGCCTGAAGCAGAGAACTGATGCCAATAAAGATAGAGAGTCCTCTGCAATGGCAGTATTCATGTTTGACCTAGAAGATGCTTCCAACTCAACTAAAAAGCCACGGCGCTCTTGAGATGGTCACGGACCATTAAACAGCGCCAAATAGAAATTATCTTTTTATTATTATTGACTAGAATTCCTGTTTGTGGAATTTGGATTCAGTAATCTTAATTAAGATCCATAAATTTGACTGAGTGGAAAAGTAGCTGAACAAAGGTATTATGAATCATCAATTGATGGGTGATTTAAAAGGAACCCGTCATCTGGAACCGACTCCCCCAAGACCTACGTAAAAACCAATCGATAACAACGTTCAGGAGCAAGTTGAAGATATCGCTCTTCCAACATTGTTTCCCGCCCCCTAGAAGTGGATGCTCCATTGAATAGCACCGAATAAATCATCCAATTTACATACATAAACTTTTATATGTTTTAGATAACTTCATGTCTGTGTGTATTGTTTTATTTACAAGGAATTATAGAATAATAAATATACTTGCAAGGAGTAAAAAAAAGTTTCTTTTCCATTTCAAACAAGCTTAAATAGAATATTCAAGGAACAATAAACTTTTAACATATTTGTTTCACCCTAGTGTAGGTGGGTCACTACTAGGGGATTCGATCCCGGCCCTTTTTTCTAATCCCGGGATTTCGGGTTTATCTACAGTTGATCCCGGGATTGTATTGGTAGTGTAAAGGCGTATTTTGAAAGTATACAATGCCAGTACGCATTCATAGTGTTCTTGCAATGTATGTTTTCAAACTGTGTAATGAAAAATAATCTCAGAAAATATACACAATTTCTGCGTAATTGTCGTGTATACTTTCTGACGCTGATTCAGTGAAGCGTATTTTGAAAGTATACAATGCCATTACGCACAGGTTGGGACTTCTCGCGTATAGTTTCAAATATTAATAAGCATAAATATTTTTAGAAACTATACATGGTTATTACGCTCTTATCGTGTAAGTATATAAAAATATTTTTAATAATATTTGATGAATATTTTTATTATAAAACAAAACAAAGATCAAAAATATTTTTATTATATAAAAGAAACACAAATGTAACACAAGTACTTAAGTGCTACTTTATAAAGACGCCAGTCAAATAATAATAAAAATATGTATTTATTCAAGTACATTTACAATTTTCTCTTTTACACGTTGACAAATTTAAGAAAGTATAACAACAAGTAAATCCAAAATAACAAAAATACAGGTAATAAAAGCAATAAAAAATTAATAATAAAAACAAGACCTAAAAAATAATAAAAAACAATTATATATGAAAAAAAGAGAAAGTAACAAATCAAAATGGCTACTTGGAAACTAGTCGCGTATAGATTCTAAGAACGTTACCTTGTGTAGCGCTTAGAAAATGTACACGATTATTCCGCAATGGAAACTTGTGCAGTATGTTTTTCGCACAAATTTTAGTGTACGTTATTGGAAAATATACACGATAAGAGCGTAATAATGATGTATAGTTTCTAAAAATATTTATGCGTATTACTACTTGAAACTATATGCGAGCAGTCCCAACCTGTGTGTAATGGCAGTGTATACTTTCAAAATACGCAGTGTAAAGTGGTAACAAAAAGTCAGTAAACCATGTCAAAATTAGCTTTTTTTATTTATCTGGCAATGAATTTAAGTTTTGAATCTGCAAAAAGTCAGTTAAACAAAATTATTCTTCAAACTTCTTCTAAAATAAACCAACAAGGCACTTACGATTTACATATCTAAGAATTTAACTTTTTTACTTTTTTTTATTTCGTGCTGGTCCGCACAGCACGAGACAGGGAAGCATTCACCAGAGTGATCGCCAACGTCGGGGGGACCTGATATGGCACTCATAGAAGAAGAAGAATATTTTTAAATTGTATTCTTGTACTTATTTGTATTTATTTCATAGTTTTAACCCAGAACAGTTTTAGTTTTGTGGGGCAATATATTCTATAATGTTGTTATTTATGTTTGTTTGTATGTAGGTACTATTTTGGAATATTTTTTTTATAAATCAACTTAGACTTGTTTAGCTTAACCCATAACAAAAAAATACATACTACAGGGATCAATGTTTAAACTCGTATTTTTAAATTAAATTGACCAGAGACTTTATGAATTATTTATTTCAATTAGGTTGGTGAGTGATTTTTTGATGCAATTTTTTCAAATATCAAATCGCTCAAGCATTGTTAAGAGACTATTCCAATGCGATTTACAGTTAAACAATAAATTAAGCTATCTTCCATGTTCCTTTTCAATATAGTTTTGAAGCATAGTATCATTCTTCAAAGATGCTCTTTTGAAAATAAGAACCACTACGAACGTTCTTTATGACTTCATTAATATTCCAGTCACCATTACCGGTTTTATAGATTAATCCTGAATCCAGTTCTTCATTATCATCATCCAAATCATCAATAAAAGGTGATAGCCGTTTATGTATTAAATAAATAAAATATCATCACTGATAGGTTCATTTGCAGGTATTTTTCCATACAATAAATCACAAACGGCTAAGTGAATACCATGTGCAAAACAAACTAGGTGCTTTGCATTAACAAGTTTTCCAACTGTAATTTGGACCATCAGTAACTATTGCCACAATATCGTATCTAGTGAGGTATCGAACTCAGAATAGCGCTCTTTTAAGATACTAACACAAGCTTCGGCTGTCAGTGATTCATTGAGGCGAATGAGTCCCAAATTATTGACTTATTGTATAATTGTATTAATCCCGAAAATCCCGGGATTTTCGGGACTAAAATATGACCAGGATTTGGGATCCTGGGATTGAATCCTCTAGTCACTACATAACTTTTTTCCTGTTCTGAAAATTATGTAACTTGATCTGCATGCAGATTGATCAAATTCTCAAAAATTATCACATTTGTATGAGAAATTGTATCAATATGGAGTTTAATCCTCAGCCTACTGTGCAAGGGATGTTACGTGAGAAGATATTACACCTGTACGCAGTGGCGGTCTTTGCTGTTGCAGGGCCCTTGAAACAGTTTAGTAATTTTTACATGTGTTTATTTATTTCAGTAATTTTATACATTTTTTACAATATTTTTGTATTTAGAGTATGTGGGAGATGAAAATATGTGTACAGACACATTTTATTTTATGAGAAACTTTATTCCTGCAATATTGTCTAAAGGCAGTTTTATCAATAAATTAATACAGTTTCAGAAAGGCACCATGTGTGTTAGAGTGAACAATAACCTGTCGGAATGGTTCACACTGACCGAAGGAGTAAAACAAGGGTGCTTTATGTCTCCATGGCTTTTTAACCTATACATTGATCATCATATTCATCCATTAAAAAAAAAAATTAAAGAGATGAATGTAGGTGTTGATATGAATGGAATGAATGTAAGAGCATTAATGTTTGCCGATGATTTGGTATTGATGGCTGAATGTGACAGTGATCTACAGCGAATGATGATGTGTGTGTATGAAAATTGTGCGATTAATGGATTAAGAATGAATGCAAAAAAGACAAAAATTATGGTGTTTGAAAGAGGAAGTGAGCGCAGCCGAATATTGCTCTCCTGTGTGGGCAAGAAGCTCTCACTGCAGAAAGGTGGATGTTGAACTGAACCAAACGATGAGAACCATTTCTGGAACACTAAAAACGACACCGACACCGTGGCTGCACGTTCTTTCTAACATTGCTCCCCCTGAGGTTCGAAGAAGGCAGGCTACTGCGAGGGAAATCAAAAAGATTAACGATAACCCGGTTCTCCCTGTATATGCGTACATGAACAACCACCCGGAGGGCAGACTCAGGTCTCGAAGGCCGATATGGAGTGTGGATGTGGCGAACACTGTCACGCAAACCGAATGGAAGGATCTCTGGAGGAATACAGATACTCGCAACAAACAACTGATACAGGATCCCACCAAACGTGTCCCCGGTTTTAATCTTCCACGCAAGCCCTGGGTTCAACTCAATCGAATCCGAACCGACCTGGGCTGCTGTAACTACCTCTTATGGAAATGGAGAAAGAGGGAATCTCCGCAGTGTGATTGTGGCGCAGATTACCAGACAATTCGCCACATCGTCGAGGAGTGCCCATTGCGCAGATTCCCAGGGGACCCATCCAGCCTGCACGGAGCGGGAGAGGATGTTACCAACTGGCTGCAGCAGCTGGACCTGAGACTATAAAACATGACTGAGACGCAACCACAAGTGGTGAAGAATACTGCCCAAGACTCGCCATACGAAAAGTAAGTAAGAGAACAGTATGCCAGGTAATGATTGACAACGAAGTGTTAGAGCAAGTTGATGAATGTGTGTACGTAGGTAGTTTGTTCACGAGAGATGGGAAGTGTGAAAGCGATATTGAAAGGATAAAAGTTGCTGGCAATAAGGTAAATGGTGCAATCTAACCAATAATTGCAAATAGAAACATATCTACCACAGCTAAAAGGTTGGTGCACTCTGCTATCTTAGTGCCAACACTTATGTATGCAAGTGAGACGTGGACATAGTTAAAGAAGAATGAAAGTGGCATAAAAGCAGTAGAAATGAGATCGTTGAGAAGGATGTGTGGGAAAAGTCTGAAAGATTGTGTGCGTATCAGTGATATATGAAAGGAATGTGGAATGAAAGTTGGTGTAATGACAAGGATGAATGTAAATAAGGTAAAATAGTTTGGGCACGTAGAAAGAATGAATGAGGACAGAATGACCAAGATGATATATTTGACTGAGAGGAATAGTGCTCGGAGACGTGGACATCCGAGGATCAAATGGCAAGATCACTGAAATCAAATCCTACAGGGCGGTCACATATTGCGCAGGAGAGCATGCATGAGGAATTGTATGACAGTGACGGACGCGAAAGAAGTATGCAAGGATAGAAGGAAATGGCGCTCGATCCTTTCTGCCTACCCCGGGAGGGAAGCGGCGTGATGGTATGTAGAATGATGTGATGGTTCTACATGTATGTAATACAGAACATGTGAACCGCATTTTGTCAACAGCTTAACATCGTGTCTATGGTTCATTAGCAAAGTTTTTGGCCTTTGCTGTATACTCTATGGTACTTTGCAAAGGATGCGTCAATGGCACATCGTTCACAGCAATTTCATTACAAGTAAGATTGCTACATTTTAAATTTAGTATAGAACCTACATTTAGGAAATAAACCATGAAATGTGATTTTTGAGGCTAAATTAGCAAGAAAATTTTATAATCAAGATTAAAAATAACTGTGTACTCGAATATGTTAAATACTTCTACTATAGAATAGTGTTTCACTAGCGCATCCGCGGTACTGTCAATGAGTTGGGTTGTGCGTGTGGTATGTTTGCAAGTGATTGTAGAATGTTAAATTATTTTATTGTATTTCCTAAGTAGTAAATAAATAGTTATTTTATGTGCATTTACATTTTAAGTGATAATTTATTTACTAAACTGGACCTGCATGTGAGTAATTGTGCTTATTAATGATTTTTTTGAGTCTGGAAGCATTTACTAATGGCGGATTTTGTTCGAACACATTGTTGACAAGAATTTAGCGTACAAAGTAAAAAAAATATTTGTTGGGCTTGAAGCAGGACTAACATTTCATGATTTGTTTCTAGTAATGGGGATTTTTCATTTTGTGTGAATCATTCGTGGTTGAAATATGTAAATATTCTGTGGAATGTAACGTATGTACCATTTAGTGCATATAGTAAGTACTTAAAGTGTATATGTATTAGTGTACCCAGGCATACATACATATTAGTCAACGCTCTACATCCATGTAAACCATTCACTTCCCACAAGCAAGCCCCGAGTACATAACATTTTATATTGTACATATCTTATGTGTGTTTGTGTAGGCCGTGTTCAGTCATCGGAATGTGGGAGGGGCAGGATGTGAGCGCGGGGAGGAGGAAGGCAGGAATGTGATCATACGGGATGCTTGAGTGTTGTTTTATTTATTTTTTGGGTAGGTACTTAGCTATTTTATACGTACAATGAATTCATTAGGTACACATTGTTTTTGGTCTCTCTACAGTGAGTATGTAGTCGGTACAACCGATTCTTGTCGTTTGTGCTAGCAGTACCAGTGGCTCGACCTGAAGATGTTATTTTGTGTGTTTTTATGCGAGTGTATGGAATTATTTTATACAATTTGTGTAGGTAAAATCAAAGGTATACGTATGCCTAGGGGTGAAATGCTGAATACAACATGACATCATATTTACTACATACATGTATGTACGAGTAGATATTTATTTTTATTTAAAAGGATACACTTTGATCTTTGTTTGTGTACCCACATGATAATGTACGTGTGTAGGTTGGTATATATTTATATAATTTATTACTTCTTGATAATACTGTATGTGTATACACATTGTATGTATGTACACATAAGGCGTAACGTCACGTATATAAATAATGTGTTTATCATTGTTTAGTTTAATTCATGGAAATAAGTGACGGTTACTCGCTGTTTCTGGAAACGTCCATTTATTGATAAGTTGAGTGGTTTGCCTTAACTAAGGAAGTGTTGCGAAAGTGCTGGTGTTTGAAAGAGAGAATCAAAGGACGATAGGTGAAATAAAAGTAGACGATGTATGTTTGGAGCAAGTAAATAAGTATGTGTTTGGCAAGCTTATTGGCGAGGGATGGAAGATGCGATGGGGACATCGAAAGATGAAAAGTGGCTGGCTCAAGAGTGAACGGTGACATTCTATTGTCACCAATAGCGATGTGTCAAACATGGCAAAAATGCTGGCATCAGCATCATTTAAGTATGCGATGGAAACTTGGACATGGTTGAAGAGGGGAGAAAGTGGAATTAATGTTGTAGATATACAATCGCTGAGAAGAATGGTTTGTAAAATGTTCAATAATAAAGTAAGGAATGAGGATATTAGAAGAATGAGCGGATACGTGAGGAATGTTGTGGATAGAACACTTGGAAATAAATGAGAACGGTTTGGACACGTGGAGCGAATGGCTGACGAAAAGAATGTACCTATCTGAATGAGGAGGTGTTAGAAAGCGCGGGCTTCCAAGAACTACGTGGCTTGATCACGTGGATCAAATTCTTGAGGGTGGCCGCGTGTTGAATAAGAGAAATCGGCGTGCATGTATAAGAAATTGCATGAATGTGGAGGTAGCGAAAGAAGTATGTAAAAATAGATTGATATGGCGTTCCGTTCTCTCTGCTTACCCTACTTAGGATGCGGTGTGAGGGTATTGATTGATAGGTAGATAGATGATAAATCGGGTGACATTTCCATGAAAACAAAGGGACTACTTATTGTACCTAATACCTACTTACTTTACTTCGGTGTTGGTGAATCCTAACCCATGTGGGCTGCGTCGTGTCCTCTTCAGTCTTGGCTCTAGTATTGAGAGCCAGTTCACCACCTCCGGTCCTGCTTCGTGGATGTCCCGCAGATCCCCGCTAATTTTTTTGAGATGGCAGTCCTGCACTATGTGTGTCTCACACTCTGCACATCTGCACATTCACAATCAGGGGAATCTCTTTTTTCCCCACCCCCAGAGCAAGTAGTTACAGCATCCATGTTCTGTCCTCACTCTATTTTGCTGTACCCAAACCTTTCTCGGCAGATCAAAACCAGATACTTGGAATGTGGGGTCCACTACCAGGTGTTTATTTGTAGTGTCCCCTGTGGTCCATCTTTCCCTCCATTGTTTTTTAATGTCAAGTTCCCCAGAATTGACGATCCATATAGGTTTTCGGGATTTGAGCTTTTTATGAAGTGGGTGAAATATGTCTTCGTAGGCTGGTAGTTGACTTTTTTCCCTTTATTCATTTCTCATAATGTGGCATGGGACCTGCGTAGGTCAGGCGGTGCGATATTAGACAACACCGGTAGCCATTGAGATGGAGTTGACCTTATGGTGCCTGTTATGGTCCGCATTGTCTTGTTTAACTCGACGTCGACCTTACCGCAATGAGCTCTTCTTTCCCATACTGGACACCAGTATTCTGCCGAGTTGTACACCAGGGTCATTGCTGATGTTCGCAGTGTCGTTGCCCTACTGCCCCATGAGGTTCCTGCCAGTTTATTAATAATGTTATTTCTGGCCTTCAGTTTATTTTTAACCCCTTCGAGATGCGCTTTGTATGACAAGGTTCTATCGATCCTCACTCCGAAGTATCTTGGGTTTTTCTCATTTGGAATCCTCTCACCGCACATATACAGATTGAGCTCCCTTTCCGACTCTCTATTATTCAAGTGCAAAGCCAGCGCTGCGGTCTTTTTTGGATTTGGCTGCAGATGCCAACTCTCTAAGTATTTCTGGAAATTCTCTAAGTCTGCGTTCAAAGTCAATTCCAGTTCCCCAAAGGTCTTCGCTTGAGCCACCAGCGCCACATCATCTGCATATATAAATTTTCTTGGTGGTACATCTGCTGTGTATAGATTGAACAAAATGGGTGACAGAACTGATCCTTGTGGGAGGCCATTTTGAATTAACTTTGTGTCACTTAGGTCCCATCCAGGTATACCTTGATTCCCCTATTTGATAGTAGATATATTTTCTAGTAGTTTGATAGTTTCTCTACATTTTAGTTATTTTGAGAATCAAACCCCTTCTCCAAACCGTGCCATATGCTGCCGTGACCTTCTCCACAAACGATTGAAGCCCGAGGATGCGAAGAGCATTGCGGCTGACAGGAGGAGCTGGTCGGAACTGGTTCAAGACCCACGGGGGGCACCCACTGCCGCATATAGGCTCCGTCCACGTGAACGACCTTATGCAGCAAGGGCTCCATAAGTAAAAAGTAAAGTAAAGTATGCTGCCGTAAGATCCAAAAGAACCATGCCAGACTTTTCACCTCTTTGAAAGCCATTTTACACATGTGTTGTAAGTGAAATCAACTGCTCACAAGTACTGCGTCCTTCTCGGAATCCCGCTTGCTCTACCTGTAAGAATTTTTCTATTTCCGGGGTGTACCTGGTAGCCAATACTCTTTTCAAAATGCTTGTATACAACCGACAAAAGTGATATTGGTCTATAACTCTTCGGGTCTTCAGCTGGTTTACCTGGTTTCAGGATTACCTATGTAGATGTGTTTAACGTTATCACTCATAATAGCTATCTATGTCTTATGTAGGTACCCATGTATCATATCAAATTGATCCACTTATATGAGATTAGATTGGAGTATTCATATAAAAAGCCCAGTTTATAGAAAAAGTTAGTGTGACTTATATATTTTGTATAAGGACTATGCCGTCTGTTGAACAGTCACATAGTGTGACTGTTTTGCATTCATTCACTGTACATATTGAGAGTACTCTGTATTTCTTGTGGAGCTATCAGATTGTCGCTTTGAACTTCCTCTGGAACCACCTGGTGACTATCTTTACAATGGCTTTAACAACACACAGACAGAAAGTTCCATCCGAATTGAAGAAAATAGACGACAACAGGTAAATAAACGATTGCAGTATGTATGTGTGTGTGTCGGATGATTTATTCGCCCCCGTGTAATGGAGCATCCATTTTATGAGCGCGAGAATTTTTGTTGAAAGAGCGATATCTTCAACTTGCTCCTGAACGTTGTTATTGATTGGTTTTTACGAAGGTCTTCGGGGAGTCGGTTCCGGATGACGGGTTCCTGCGACACCAAAATTCCTTTCAATAAGGCAGAGTTTATATTGGACCCTTTCACCTACTCTTAGCCGGCGCAACTTTTCCAGCGAAGGTGTGATGTGACAACCCTTATCCTCGCGGAATAGAAGTCTTGCAGCGCCATTGAATGGCATTTGTAGGCGGTCCAGTTGGATCTACAGCAGTATTACATATACTGTAGTATGTTGCAGTGGTCTAGTCTAGAGACTACAAAAGCAGTTTTTTTTTGTGCTATCGGAAGTGAGTGTGTATCATATTATATTTTGTAATACATATTTAGTAGATACATTTGACTAATAAGAGAAACAATATTACACAAAACACACAATAAGGTCTGCTTCGCATAATTCCATTCCATCTATCTGTGCTGCAGAATTTTCTTTGACATAGTTTTAGTTTTCAGTGCCGGATTGAAGTGAAAGTGAATAGTGATAGCAGTGGAGTAGTGTTGTGTAATTACCACATTAAAAAAAAACAAAATCTATTGTAGATAGCTCAAATTGGAAATTATAATGTCGTGTTTTATTCTTGTATTTACTTAAAAAGTCCGAGTTGAACGTCATTTTTACTAAAATTTATATATTCAACAACTGGATTTACTTGTACTTCTTAGTAAGTAAATCCAGTATCCAGCACTAATCCTTTATGGACTCGCAGATAATGAGGAAAGACAAAAGTGAAATAATACACACTATAACAAGGTCTCGTCTTCTGGGTAAAACTAACTCAAGTTAGACTAAAAACATTTTAAATGTTTTATTAGAATATTGCCTAGCAAATACCTATTAATACGTAATATACCTATTATTTATTACACTAAATGCGCAATACCTTCTACAAACGCCTCGTTATGAGTAGATAGCCAGAAAAAAGAATGCGCAATAGATAGATAAGGTAAAATTCTACCACTATCATCCTTATCACTGATATTGATACATAATTTATTATATCTATATCAGTGGTTCCAAACCGGGGGGCGAAATACGTTTTGAGTTTTCGAAATCCACACATAAATATTCTAATGCGTTCGTATGTCCTCAATGGATTCTGAAATAAGGAAAGACAGAAGTAAAATAATACACTCTATACGAGGTCTTATCTCCTGGGCACGTTTAATGCTAAAAACATTTAAAATATCTTATGTATTGATAAAGAATATGAATAATAAAATTTGTATGGAAAAATCTATGAAAGTTTTTGTAAGTAGCAATATTCATGGTCGAACATTTTTCAATGTACTGAATTAATTTCACAATGGATGTAACGAGAAATACATCAGTACTGAAACTAAACATTTGGGGATTATTTTGGTTATAAATTATTGTGTTTGGTTATGATAAACTCCTGAATTATGCGAGTTAAAATTGCATATTTTTGACATCTTGGGCTAATTTCATAATGGCCGACATGACACACAGAATGCACACAAATATATATTTTAGTTGGTGCATATTGTTTGTTTTGTGATTTGTATGTCCTCTGTACGATATGGCGATCCAGTAGGCGAGCTGAAAACATTTAATATGTATACTTTTATAAAGATTTAATTTATAAATGATGATGTATCAATGATCTTTTGTCGATGTTTGGTTAACTTGAAAATCACTAAAAATCTCATATATCTACGACCATGCTATTAATATGTGTTCTTATTTTATTGTACGATATCCTGAGTTTCTTTTTATTTCTAAATAAAGTTATCTGTTATAACAAACACAGAAAAGGGTGTGAGATGTATCATTCTTAATTATCTCATAATATAATGTCATCATAATATAATTATACCAACCCATAGATAACATTTCTAAAATTTGCATTTAACATAATGGTAATTAGGCACTTTTGTAATAAGATATCATTTCAATATTATGCTTGCATCAATATGTTTCATTAGAAGTATTTCATTTATTCAAAACATGCATCTAAAAACATAAGATTTTCAAAATTTAGATACTGTCTATTGATAAAGATAATTGTTAGAATTGCGTACCAACTTTATAATTCGGTTTTATGACTCACTCTGAAAAGAAATTTGTGGCTATAAAGCATTATTTGCGTTGCATCTATTTAGGAATATAATTACATTTCAAATAAAGAATAATGACCGCGATTTGTACTTTCATATAATAAAATTATTATTGTATGGTTTGCAGTAATTTTAAATTTCATGAAGGTATTCTAAATTCAAAATAATTATAGAATTTCTAACACTAAACGTAAACACTTCGAAACTGTCATAATAAGCATAGAGATACTAATACTAAGTGTCAAAATCAGGGTTGCCAGATTGTGTGACCAAAATTACCTGCATTTTGCCAAAACAATACCGCATAATGGGACCTTACACATGGGAAAAATACAATTTTTACTCCAACATGATATAAATCATACTGTTCACAATTCTGTTTCATATTTCAATTTCTACCCCACCCCCCCCATCGCTAACTTTTCGAAATGGTATAGGAATAAATATCGTCGGTTTTCTAAAGGGTCGTTCACATTTGTTCACTTTCAGTGATCACTCCGGATGAACCTCCAAGATGAAAAGGTGTGAACGGGCGTTTCATCAATAGTGATCACTAGCGATGACGGATGAAAGCGATAACAGCCCGTCATAATTTCGATGAAAGGACCTTTCACTGAAACGACCGTAAACAAATTTTATCTTATTTTTTGTTTTATTCTCTATGAATTTGTAGAATGTCAGAATCATGTACAAAATTATTATGCAGTCGAGAACTAAATTGATTTGTCTTAAGGGCTTTTTTTCATTTTTTAATTTATTTAATTATATTTTTGTACGAAAATATGTCAAAATACATACAACATGACTGAGAGTGTTGACATGGCAGTGAGAGCATAGGATGAACAAATGTGAACAGACGTTCGATGAACAGGTTTGACCCTGACACTCTGGATGATCATCCAGTGTGAAGCAATGTGAATGCTACTTTACAATATTTTCTCACGATTCCCTTTTTTACAATGCAACAGGTATTTGTACCGATGATAAAACACAATTTTATTTACACTGGCAACACTGTCCGATCTGTCAATCGTATGGCGTTTGGTGGTCCGGTAAATTTTGTGACTTTGTTTTGATTTTAAAAGACTTTAAAAGTATAAAACTGAATAAAACAATACGTAGTGGATCTAAAAAAATGTTTTCAAGCTATATTCACAGTGTTAAGCGGAGTTCGAAGCTAAAAAACTGCCCTGGTACATTAACACTGTTTTCCAAAGAACATCTGATTTGACTGGTAAGCACTGTCTTAATTGTACTTTATATGGTATTTTCATGATTAATTTAACCATTTAAATGTTCATTAGACTAGATTTGACTACATTTAATTTGGTTTTTTTATGTTTGACGACACTTAATTGTATCTCTGTTACAAGATTACTATTCAATTCTGTGCTTCTTAAAATATATTTAATGTAATGAATTTACTTAAAGTGGCAAATTATTTTACCGAATATTAGAATAAGCTAAATAAAAAGCTGAAATGAATGTCTCAGATGCTTAATAATAATGCATCATTTAATGATTGTGTATGGAATGTCTAGATGACTCACTTATATGACAATCCCGTGTTTCTAGGAAGTTAAATGACTGTATTGCTGATGAATTTCAATGTTCTTTTCTTTCAGGATTATCTGTGAGTTCTATAAGAAGAATTATAAAAGAAAGAAATACAAATGGAAGCAAATTTACAATGCCGGGTAAACATAGGAAAGGCCGTCCAGGATGATTTTGATATCTGCTCCATTCGCCAAAAAGTGCATTTGTTTTACACTGTACATATTTCTTATATTTATTTTACTGTTTTTATTAAATAGTTTTATATTATAATTCCGAGTCTGTTTTATTTTCCCGTTAATGTAAAATATTACAGTTAACAGCATATTTTCATGGATGTGTAATTGTGAGGATATCCTTAGTTAGATGATATCTATCATTATGCAGCCATTCAACCAGTATATGCTTCTGAAGGTGAAAATGCTAAGTATTTTTTAAATGATTTTATCATGTAAAAGAAGTCCAAAGTCATGGTCTTTGAAAGAGGAAGTGAGAGAACAGTATGCCAGGTAATGATTGACAACGAAGTGTTAGAGCAAGTTGACGAATGTGTGTACTTGGATAGTTTGTTGACGAGAGATGGGAAGTGTGAAAGCGATTGAAAGGAGAAGAGTTGCTGGCAATAAGGTAAATGGTGCAATCCGACCAATAATTGCAAATAGGAACATAATCTACCACAGCTAAAAGGTTGGTGCACTCTGCTATCTTAGTGCCAACACTCATGTATGCAAGTGAGACGTGGACATGTTTAAAGAAGGATGAAAGTGGTAGAAATGAGATCGTTGAGAAGGATGTGTAGTAAAGTCTGAGAGATTGTGTGTGTAACAATTATATACGAAAGGAATGTGGAATGAAAGTTGTTGTGGTTACAGGGATGAATATAAATAAGTTACAATGGTTTGGGCATGTGGAAAGAATGAATGAGGTCAGAATGACCAAGAAGATATATTTGGCTGAAAGGAATGGTGCTCGGAGACGTGGACGTCCGAGGATCAAATGGCAAGATCATTTAAATCAAATCCTACAGGGCGGTCACGTGTTGAGCACATTGAACAGGAGAGCATGCATGAGGAATTGTATGACAGTGACGGAAGCGAAAGATGTATGCAAGGATAGAAGGAAAAAGCGCTCGATCCTTTTTGCCTACCCTGCGAGGGAAGCGGCGTGATGGTATATATGGATGTGTGTAAGAAGTCCATTTATTTAGAGAGGTCCTAGCTTATTATTATTAGCTATAGGATTTTTTTGTCTGGAACTAAAAGAGTGAATAATAAAAAGAGTCAGCAACTAAATGTATGCACGGAAAGAGACTGATAGAAAGAGTGAGAATTGAAAGTGATGAATGTAATGTGAAAGTAGGTTCTCTTACAAGGTTTCGTTTTTACACAATCAATGTTTGAATAGGGCTACCATGTGAAAGATAACAGCGCCCTCGATTATTTGTCAACTATTTTTTGACAAACTGTATGTATTGTATATATGATTTTGGCACGCATAGAGCTGATTATTATTATGACATGTACCTATTTTGGTGCTAAATAGATCTTAAGTTCATTTTTTCAATAAGATTGTGTAGTTTTAACTCACGTATTTGGATGAATATATGTTTTTAAACCCGAGCGTTGCCGGGTTATAAAAGCTAGTATATAATAATTTAACGCGTGAATTAAACCAACTCGTACAGAAGTTCCACAAAAAATAAAACTGCCGGTTCAACTGCATCCTCACGAGAAACATCGCAGTTGTACATGTCTTGTCTCACTACTAATTCACGCCATATCTTGCCCTCTTGCCGGTGACCTCGATACATTGTGCTTTATTGCCTACATACCTAGGTACTCAGGCGGTCTCCTAGCCTCATGGCCATACCATCGCAATCTGTTCTCCCATATTTTATCTGAAATATCCCGCACATCCATAAAGATAAAGTCCGAGATATCAAAATTCTATTAGTCACTATGGTTACTACTACAAGTTTTTTTCCCCGGAAATATTATAAGGAGGCCTTTTATTTTTTATGGAACTGGCCGATAAAATTTAAAGTAAATACAAAATGTACGCTTTTTTGTAAAAGGAGGAAAGTTTTTTGTAAAAAAAATAAAGGACGTGAAAATATTCGAGCTCAACAACGGAAAGTCTGTAAACCCCCGATATGGACAAATAAAAACGCTGATGTGTGTTTATTGCTTCAGAATTGTGGCTATGAATTTATTGATTAAACTCTCATTGCGATGTACACAAAGGTACACATAGATAGGTACCGTCTAACGTGGCAACTTTACCTATCAGTGGCAACTTTACCTACCTCTATCAGGTCTCAAGAAAACTATTCCTTCACAAAATGTATCAGCAGTTGTATGGTCGTTTCAGTTTAGGAATGTGTGTTAATTAACTGGCAATACTAAAAAAAGTTTTCGTTGGCAGCACTGCAATAACTGTCAAGTTATATCTATATTTCTGAACGTTTTGCATGCAGTCATTTCTGGAAGTCTTACCAAATTTGATATAATTATTGTGTAATTACTGAACTGAGGTGAGTCATATTTATATATTCTAAACAGCACATACTTATGAAGATATTAAGATAATCAGAATGTTTTAATTTTCACTGTTTTTGGAAATATTTTACTTTATATTAAAAGTCACTTTAGGTAAAGTTGCCACCACTTGAAGTGGTGGCAACTTTACCTAATGTTAGGGCTACCAACATGAATACATATATATACATTTTGATCTACTTAATAATTTTTGTACCGAGTTCGATGGGAAAAAGTGCTCTACGCGTGTTTATTATATTAAATTCAATTAGAAATTTAATTAAAATTAAGTGTGAGTAGGTAAATATAAAAAAATATTGCCGTGATTGGACAGGTGTTCAAAATAATTTGTGGCAGCCCTACAATAAAACATGGATTAGTATGAAAATGTTCATAGAAGCTAAGGCATCTTTACCTACAATCATAAGACAAATTATAATACAAACAATGTTGCCAGGAAATGTATGATTTAAGTTATAAAAATCAAAGACAAGTGTAGAGAGTGTGGTAGGCATGATAATTCAACTTACGTTACACTCTTAATCCCCGTTTATTGAAAATATTGTGAGTGGGTAAAGTTGCCCATTTCCTTCCATCTTTACCTATGATTTATTTTTATCAATAACTCGTTCATTTTTGACTTTTATTTATACGTGTATGCAGAAATTTACAACCTTTTATTATTTAAACTTATATAAAGTCATAATTCACTCTTATGGATATTTATTTCAGAGATATTTTATTTTTTCAAAAAAAATGTGGTAAAGTTGCCATGGTTGACGGTACCCACATTGATATTATCACAGATAATAAAATAATATAATATGTAGTTAGGTAGGTACATGGTACAAATCTACTCAAAATATTTTTAGCCCATGAGTCATTCCGTGTCAATTCAACACAATTTTGAGAGATTTTCAGACTTGATGTCTCAGATTTTCATGATTTTTTTTATGCAGCAATATGTCATAGACTTATGAAAAAATACCAAATTTCAGTTGTGTAGCACAATAGGGAACTTGCACTCGAGAGGAATATTTTGTGAAATGTATTAATTAGGTAGAAAAAAGGTTATATATCGATTATATTTTGATTAAAACTCAAAAATAATTATTTTTCATTTATTATTTTAATAAATAAAATCACACTTTTTCGCCCGCTGTTTGAACGCCATATTGCTGGTTATTGCATTTGTGACGTCACATGTCCTGAGTGATGTTTTGTTGTTTATCGTAATGTATGGGATTAACAATCGCTTGGTATTTGAGTCCGGTTTTTAACATTTTCGAAGTAGGTAAATATATCTTGGATTGATACAAAATGTTTCCAAAAAGATCATACAAATATTGCGTAGTCCAGGGTGTACAAATATAACTTATACGACACCGAATAAATTATTTCTACGCATGCCGATATTGTTAGCTGGATACTGTACTGTAAGTTCAGCGACTTCTTTGCAGCTTTCCATATCTATCGTCCAATCACAAAACATAAAACAAACAAAATCATTCGCAGTATAAATATTGTTATTAGGTAATGAACACATCTATTAAGTAGTGGATGCTTATGGTGTCGACATTTGTTACTATATCCTTAAAATACTATCTGATTTACAATAAAAATCTTTTGGTTTTGACACAATGGCTGTCAGAAACTCACTCGGTGTGGATATATTTGTAGATGATCGATGACTCAATTCAGCACAAGTTATAAATATAACTTCTGTGATAACTTCAGCCAACTTTGATTTTTTCCAATAACATTGGACAGATTTTTTTAGCAGGATCTTCACTTCGACCATGCACCCAGTACAGAAAAGTAATGGCGTATTTTGAACCTGTAATCACTAATCAGACCTAAGAATGATGGAAAATTGATAATAATTGCCATTGAATATAATTATGTAATTATTACACAATGTATTGCATTTACAAATTAGTAATAACATTATAAGACAAAGCTATAGCGCCTACCGGCGGGCTTATTATTATATGCATGATAAATATCCGATCGCCCCTTGAGAAAATCGTTTTCCGTCATTATAACTAAATTAAAAAATAGGAACTGATGTATGTTTATACGTAAAAATTTAATCATCTTGAAGTTTTTGGCAAAAAAAGTGTTCAAACCCAAACCACAACAGTAAATAACCTCGTCAAACTAATAGATATATACTACGAAATGTACTAAGCATTTGTAGACAGAGAGATCGAAGGGACATATGACGTCATCAAAATGGCGCTTTAGGATGTGGCGTTTTCGCGGAAATTCAAAAATCGAAATTTCAAAATGCTATAAAACAGAAATTAAGCAACGTATCGAAAAAAAAATTACTGATATGTGTTACTGATTACTTTATTTATGATTCTAAAGAATAAAAAAAATATGTGCAAGTTCCCTATTATTTTTGAAGTTATTAATTTTTAAAAATCACAATTTTTATGAAAAAATCTCACGTCTTGGCATCTTTGGATGCCTATAGACTGGCAACCAGTGATGATATAAACCTGGGAGAGGTCTCGTTTTAAAGCTGTTGAATGGGGCTTTAATCTGATGTGCCACAGGATAGGGGTCACGGTTTGAAAAAAAAATTAGATTTTAAAATTAAATTTTTCAAAAAGTGACAATTTTAAAAATTCCAAAAAATTGACAAAAATAGTTTGTAATGTTTTAATACATAATACCAAAATTCTATTATGGGATCTCAATGGGATTAGGAGATACAGGGCTTCAGAAATGCATACATCGTGATATTGCGTGTTTTGACACCTTTGGATGCCTATAGACTGGCAACTAATGACGATATAAACCTGGGAGTGGTCTTATTTTAAAGCAGTTGAATAGGGCTTTATATGCCACAAGATAGGGGTTAAAATTAAAAAAAAAAATTTTTCAAAAAATTACAATTTTAAAATTTTAAAAAATTCTCAAAAATAGTTTGTAATGTCTTAATACATATAGTAAAATTTTATCATGGGATCTCAATGGAATCAGGAGATACAGGGCTTTAGAAATGCATGCATCGTAATATGTGTATCTTCTTCTTCTTCTTATGGCCCGCTAAACTTGGATCTCGAGGGTCCGAAGCCATGTATGTGCGTCGTCTGTTACAGTATGGAGGCCTTGTATGCCTCCGATGAATGCAAATATAGGACAGTGGTCAGTTATATGCTCCGTTGTTTGGATTTCTCCACATGCACATGTCGGAGAATCGGTAAGTCCCCATCGGTGTAAGTGGTACGCTGTGCAACCGACTCCGCATCTGAGTCGGTTCAGTGTACACCAAAGTTTTCTTGGGAGGAGAAATCCAGATGGTTGTTCGGATACATCTCTAACTAGTGCCTGGTTTTTTATTGTTGTCCGTGATCACATCTCCCTCCACTTATCATTTATGTGTCGCTTATCTATGTTTTGCAATTCCATCCACACTGGATGTCTTGATTTTAAGCGATATCGTGGTATTTCGTCGATGTCTTCATGGATTGGGAGATTCGGGTCGTTGCAAATGGAGATTATTTCCTTCTGTAAAGCTTCTTCTCGTCTGAGGTGAGGAGGTGCAATGTTGGAAAGTACTGGAAGCCAAGGTAGTGGAGTTGGTTTGAGCGTACCACTAATTATTCTCATAGTTTCATTAAGTTGTACGTCTATGAGTTTAGTATGAGCACTTTTTAGCCAAACTGGGGAGCAATACTCCGCAGCCGAGTAGACCAAGCTAATTCCTGCGGTTCGTTCGTTCTGTGATCCGGGCGCGCTCGGACGTATTATTTGTTAAAATAATACAGTCCGTAGATCAGAGGCCTGAGTCAACAACACACTTTCGTCTCACGTTCCCGCTCCGTTAGCGTTCGGGTGCAGACGATGTTGCAAGCAAGTGTCAATTTCGTTGCTAAGATACACAATAGTTACGAAAATTAACACTTTGGCGCACCATCGTCTGCACCCGAACGCTAGCGGAGCGGGAACGTGACGCGATAGTGTGTTGTTGACTCAGGCCTCTGAGGCCTTCACTTCACTTGGGGGATATGCCGTGATGGTGTAGTATAGTAATTGTGTTTTCAAATATTCTTATCCGAAGGTTCATTTAAAATTAAAATATTCTATTGAAGTAGGTATGTAGGTAGATTCTTCTTGTTCTTCTCTTTGGGCCTTTGTTAGTCCCACATGATGGTGGAGTCTGCCTTCTTTATTTTTCTTCGCCACGTGGTTCTGTTCTTTGCGACATTCTGGGCGACATCGCAGTCTCACGTGTCCTGCCTTACCACTTCTCACCACTTCTCACCACTTACATTTGGGCCTTCCTAAGGTAGATTAATTATTTAAATTTAAGTCGGTAGATGGCGCCCGTAGTGGCTGCCTGAAACCTCTGACGTCTCATTTTTAAAAATTAAAATATTATCTAATAATGATTCAAAATAACAAAATTTTAATACCGTGTTTTTAGTTTCAATAGTTTTAAAAAAATAATTGTTTTTCGAGTGTTAAACTACTTTCAAACTAATTAAAAATTACAAATTTAAAACAAATGTAGTGGATAAAATTTGTGTCAAATAATAATACCTACAATTGGAAATCACATAATTGTTTCATATTTCAAATTTGTGACAATTAGAAATGCAGTAATTTTTTTTAATGGTTAAAGTAAATTTATAAAATATATTAAAATTTGATAATAATAATAAATAGATAAAAAAAACTTAAATGCGCCCTTGCGGTGGTTTGTACCACAAAACGGCGCTCAATAAATTGTCCAGATTATTATTATTATTAAAGTTTATTTTGAGAATACAGGGAAGGAGTACTAGTAGGTATCACTATTTATTTGCTTTGTTTTTTTTATTTCATGGAAAAGCACCCAATACTGAGATAGGAACTTAAAATATAAAATTAAATGTGGGCAATTATATAGGTCGGTGGCAACCAGTTTATTCTCAAAACAGGACATTTATATACCTACCTAGTTATTTACTAAACATGGTCGTCTGGAGTTTAAAACTTCCAAGTTTTTATAATGAGTAAAGGTTTTTTTAGTAAATATTTTTTTCCACGTGGACACCTACAATTTTTTTTATATAAATATGGACACGTGAAGTACCAAAATTTAAGTTTTTTACAACAGAGATTTTTAGTACTTTTTCCGTGCAAGTGTACCTACCCATTTTTTCATAAATCTTATGACATTTAAACATGTATATTTGCACTTTTTCATCTGTTTTTATGACCCCGCGCAATGCCGGCTAATAAAAGCTAGTCAACAATGTGTTTGCAATCTATTAGCTTATCAGTCACGTGAAGTGATGCACCGTACCTAATCCCACCCATCACTAAACATACATACACCTTTATACTTTATATCTTATATATACTTTATTATGTTTAGTGATTAGATAAGTATGTACATACTACCCACTACACTGACTACACATTATTACCATTAGTTATCTCCTCTGTCTTACTTTATTTTAAATGTATAAAAGTAGGGGCCTAATAGGTACATTGAGAGCCCTGATGAAGGAAGGAAGACACGGATATGTTCAACGCCTGGAATAGTTTCCAAGCTCTTACAATCGATTGACAAAACTTTTGTTTTCCCTTTTCGCTTCTATATTTAAAACAAACTTTCTCAAACATGAATTTTATAAAAATGTTATCAACAAAGACATCATTATCAATACAGACTAAATTCATAAACAATAATATTGTAGGTATGATATATTTAGCAGAGTGAGGATATTAGAAGAATGAGTGGATGCAAGAGGAGTGCTGTGGATAGAATGCGTGTAAATAAATTGAGATGGTTTGGACATGTGGAAAGAATGACAAAGAGGATATATTGTCTGAAAGGAGGGGTGTGAGGAAGCGAGGGCGTCCGAGAACTACATGGCTTGATCATGTAGATCAAATTCTCAAGGACGGCCGTGTTTTGAGTAAGAGAAATCGACGTGCGTGCATGAGAAATAATATGAATGTAGAAGAAGCGAAAGAAGTTTAGCTTACTGTGAAAGGTGTATATGGTTGTATTTGGGTTTATAACAAAAACCCAGATATATCTTTTTTAAAAAAAAAAGTATGTTTTCAATTTTTACTTATAAAATTACTAAATTATTTATCATTAAGTCGTGTATACATACATATTTATACACTCCTTTTTATTTTCCGATTTGTTTGAGAGATGGGTGGTGTGTTTGTGATAAGTCATCACCATAGACATGTAGAATTATAGACTTCACATCTGAGACATCCTGTTCCTGCTGTCTTCACTGCATAATATTTAGAGCGTGTAAGTAAGAAAGATATAGAATATAGTCTCAAAGTAACATTATAAATATATACATATAGATATAGAACATCCACCTAAATATCGACTAAAATTGCGGCATCCATATTGGATTACAGCTGCAAGCGATAGCCGATCAACTGATGACAAATGGTGAGGTGGGCAACGACAAGGGTGAAAAACCATAACCTGGTTGTAGGTCCAACTGTACAGCCTCCAGGCTCTACGTTGCCCAGAAAACTCTGGTGCACTCTGAACAGACTAAGGAGTGGTGTCGGATGCACAGCGTCACACCTACATCAATGGAGACTCGCAGACTCTCCGTTATGTGTGTGTGGTGCTGACCAAACAACAGACCACGTGGTGAACATATGTCCCCGATATTCATACGATGGCGGGTTGCAAGTACTTAGTTTAGGGTCGGACGACGCGATCTCATGGCTGCGGGACCTTGAGATAAGAATATGACGGGTATAACCCATAAGAAAAAGATTATATATAAAAATCGGTGAAACATTTAGTGGACAACAAACCACGTGAAGTTAGCGCAGTATTCTAAGCATTTTCTGGCATTCACTTGGAAACGTGTCATTAAAGCGCACTTTGTACAAGTGTACTCGGATAGTGCAAACCCGGCTTCAGTTCTTCGCATATTTTACTTTATAGCTAGTCTATAGTTATATTATGTCAATGGTCGTCACAAATTAAAATAAGCGAGGGTACGAAGCAAGCAGATGTGAGACAATGCACGGCGCTCAGCGCAGCGCACAGGACAGCGGCAGCGGCAGATGCCGAACGTAAACAGCTGTCCTGTCTCAGAGCTTCTCAAGCACAACATAGTACTGTAGTAGGGTGCCACGTGAATAATGAAACATAATATTATCGGGTATAAGTAAAATTCATAATACAGTATTATGTTAATGAATAATTTATTTACCTAACTGATAATGTAAAAGCATTCTTTCAAAAATGAACGATTCTTCATCTGATAAGCAATTTGTTTCGACATCAGAATGATGTATTCAATTGTTTATATTTATCAAATATTTAAACAATAACGCGATTTAGCGATAAATATGTGAATAGTTTTAAATATGTAGTGATTTTAATGTCGTAATGAATTGATCGTGTCATGATAAATGAATTAATTTAGTCACATGCCTCGTACCTACCACGTCAGCGTGTATCATTGTTATTGTAGGATGTAACAACATACATAATTATGTTGTTAGTACTGCCCAACATGTTGAGAAGCGCTGGAGGCTCATGCTAATGTATGTACGCAGTATTATAGTATACCTATACTGTATTATGGTAGGTAGGTACATACAAAGTTACACACCTTTTAAGGTAGAGGTAGTGTGGAGTAGTAAGTGTACCATAATGTATCGCGGATGGAAACGTCGCATTATAATATTATTACGTAGGTGCATGTTGTCATATAATATAAATGTTAGTTCAGTTCAGTTCAGTTTAGTTTTTGTTATCTCAAGTCATTTACCTAATACTTGCGTTACTGGTGTACTGTAACACTGTGTACAATATTGTGAAAATCTTCTGCCGTCTCATGTCTTGGGTGAGTTTATTGTGATATAGGTAGTGTGTTATGTAGTGTTGTGTGGGGAGTAGGGTTGCCACCCGTACTTTATTATAAAGTATTGTACGTTATTTCAGGTAATCGTACTTTATACTTTATGAGAAAAATAAAGTACGCGAAAATACTTTATTTCGCATGATTTGATTTCTTTGGGATTTTCAAAAGTTTAGTCGTACCTAAGTATTTTTTCGAAATTTATTGGGCCACTTGCAGTCGTGGGGGATTTTAATAAAAATGATCGAATTCAGTAAATTTGAGGTCGGAAAACACAAGTATGTCAGTTAATTTTTTTTAAATATCTAAATTATGGAGAATTTCCAAAAATAAAACCCAAAATTTTTGACGTTTGTCAAAACACTAAACAGCTGATGACGTCACGGAGTCCCGTGAATCATAGTAACTTTCGCAACCACAGATTAGAATCTCATACACGCATGGGACTCCGTGACGTCACAGCGCCGCCATATCGTTTTTGATCATTCCGAGAAAATCCAATTTTTAAAAGCTAATAACTCAGAAAATAGTGCAAGAAAAAATAAAATAAATTGTGGTTGTGTATTTTCATACTAATTTACAATTTTATGTAATAAAAAAAATCTGCAAGTGGCCCATTGGCGCTGAATCGACGTCGCCACTCCCCAGCGCCACATCACTTAAACACTTGTTTTAATCAACTTCTGAACGCAGCCCAACCTCAAAGTGTCATTGTCACAATTTATTGTTTGTTTTGTGCAAAGCGGTTTGAGTGCATTACGAGGGCTCTCTGACAAAAATGTTGTAATAATCAATTTTATACAAATTTGGTGGAAAAAATCGCAAAACTTGTTGACTCTTGCGAACATTTGGATTTGATAAAATAAAAAATCTAATATTTATTACCTACCAATATTAGTTTTTTTTTTATCTTAATAAAACTAAAAAGCTGACTGACGAGATTTATTTAGGTCTCGTATCAAAATACAAATTATTTGCAAACTACATATAATTATATTTTTTTTATTCATCTTATCAAGCATATAAATACTATGGATTTCAGCAAACTTCTTTTAATAAACAAAATATCGAGTTCCTGTGGTGATTTTTGGTTTTTTAAATATGAGAAATTTTATCAAAAAAAATGTTTTAAAAATTGGTCAAAAAAATATTTTTTAAACATGATCCGTGAAAAAAAAACAAAAAATACAGTTTATTAAACTAATATTTTTAATAACTATCTAACTTTTAGTTATGTTAAAAAAAATGTATTTGAAAAATCCTAGGATTCTCGTGCATTGTCTGCCAAACACACCCCCGATTTCAATTTTTTGAAGTATGCTTTTTATAAACGAATACTATGAAGCTATAATCATTTTTTTCTAATAACAGTCGGTATAAGTACCCATTACTTTTTTGAAGGAGGTATTTTGAGAAAATATTCTTAAAGAAAACCGAGGAGTTTTGAAACATATATCAAAATCCTATACCATTTTGAAAATTTGGCGATGGGGGGAGGGAGGGTAGAAATTTTAAGGTGAAGTAAAATTTTCCGTATATGAAGTAAATTGTTGTATGGCCCGGTAGAAAATCTCATTTCTGAAATTTGGCCCGGCTGCTGAAAAGGTTGGCCACCCATGCTCTACATACACCTAGAAACGTAATTTTGATAGTGAAACAGATCTAATAGATATTGAATGTGTTACACCGAAAAAATGTTTAAAAAAAATTACTTATTTACTTAAATTTAAATATAGACTGTAAAGATGCTGTGCAATTGTTTAGTAGAGATATTTATTTGATACTAACTGCAAAAAGTAGTAAAAACATGTTTTTTAATCATAAAAATGAAGAAAAATAAATTGTAGGTACTTTATTTTGATACTACGTACTTTTTCTTTCTTACCCATAATGACCAATGTACTTTATCTGCAGAAAAAAAAGGTGGCAACCCTAGTGGGGAGGCCCCTCAGTCCAGCCGCAGAGTGATGTCAGTGTGGTGATACCATTACCTGTGTACCTACCTAATATAATGTATTATACATATACAGTTTATATATGTACAATGTATATGACCTACGACTCACAACCAAATAACCATTCCTTGTTTTAATAAGAGATATCTATGTTTTATATGAATGTCGTGATGCTCTATGATAATGTGACCACACAATACTATAGTTGAAGAGGATGTGTGTTCCTCCACCCCCAGTGATTAGCATGTATTGTATTTGGGAAGGGGTTAGTTGATGTTGGGCAATGAATTAATATTATATTTTGTTTGTTGCAGTTCACACCCGATAAAGAAGTCCCGTTGCGAGACAGACTCCTCTATGGCTGCAGTGCTGAGCCCCAATGCTGACAGCGCAAGGTCGCTGATGGCAGTGCCTGTAGTGGAGAAGGACAGTATAGATGGGAAGTATGGCACCTCCTCTTCTGGGAACCCTGACTCTGTTTCTAATTCTTCCACTTCTTCATCTTCTTCGCAATTAAATGATTCCACTCTGGATTATCACAAAGAAGCTGATCGACTAAAAACATTGCGGTTTTGGCCTTGTAAATTCCTAAGTTCGGACGTTGCTGCCAAAAATGGGTTTTATTACATAGGTAGAGATGATGCCCTCAAGTGTTTCTTCTGCAAAGTGGAACTGAGTCATTGGAAGGAAGGTGATGATGTGGAAACAGATCACGGCAGGTGGTCCCCGCAGTGTCCTTTCTTACTCAAGAAACCTGTGGGTAATGTGCCTCTAAGCAGAGATGAGTGTGGTCTCGCAGATTCTGGACTTTTTAGGGCGGCACATCCTATATACAGAACTGAGGCGAAAAGATTAGAATCGTTCAAATTTTGGCCGCAGAGTATGAAACAGTATCCACAGCAACTGGCAGATGCTGGCTTCTATTACTCGGGTGTTGGAGATCAAACAATTTGTTTTCACTGTGGAGGTGGTCTCAAGGATTGGGAGGAGGAGGATGTACCCTGGGAGCAGCATGCCATATGGTTCTCTAAATGCCCCTATGTTGTCAATGTAAAAGGTGATGATTTTATTAGGAGAGTCAAGGCTAGTTATTCTTCACCTAGCGGTGGTTCTTCTTCGGTTCCTGCTCCAGCCCAATCCTCTCCATCCACACAACAGATGGACGCTGCAAAGTCTCAACCACAAGAAGAGTCTACCACCTCAGAAAGTAAGATGTGTCAGATTTGTTTTGATCAAGAAAGGAATGTGTGCTTTGTTCCGTGCGGCCATGTGGTGGCTTGCATCAAGTGTGCCATGTCTCTTACACATTGCCCTGTCTGCAGGGAACCGTATTCAAGACTTGTTAAACTTTTCTTTTCTTAGCCTCCAAACTATGGCTCTAGTGCAGATACTTTATATACAATTGTGTACAGCGCTTAGATAATAATGGGGGCGACTAATACATCGCACCCCGAGAGTGTGGTGCGGTGTAATAGTCGCCCCCAATTATCATCATCATTATGTGAATCAAACATGTTGAGTGTAATGCAATATGCCAAGCAAGCTGTAAATATTATGTAACTAGGTCCTGTCTAGATATTGGAGGCATTATCCACATCTCATGGCTTGCCTGCACAGTGCCTTAGTGGGAGCACACGTTAAGTACACTTTGCCGGACGGGAGTAATAATACCTTGGCGTAACATAACACCTTGTCTATTTGCACCTCATCATGGATTGATATGTAATTAATTTATTGTATCTTTATGTTTGTCAATTATTTTCTTTGTACATTGTCTTTGTATTAATTAATACCTGAATGTAAATTAACCAAATGTTTGATTTGTATTGCACTACAGAATAACAGGCAGCAAGAAATTATCCGACACAAACATGTAACCTGACCTGGGTTATAGAGTTTTTATTAATTTGAGAAGTCATCTGAAGCGATCGCTGAGAAGAATGGTTGGTAAAATGTTGCATGATAGAGTGAAGAATGAGCGGATGCAAGAAGAGTGTTGTGGAAAAGAATGCGTGTGAATAATTTACGATGGTTTGGACATGTTAAACGAATGATCAAGGAAAGAATTACAAAGAGGATATACTTGTCTGAAAGAAGACATGTGAGGTAGCGCGGCCATCCGAGAACCACATGGGTTGATCTCATGGATCAAATTCTCATGGAAGGCCGTATATTGAATAAGAAGAGCCGAAGTGCGTGCATGATAAATTGTATGAATGTAGAAGTAGCGAAAGAAGTATGTAAAGATGTATCTATATGGCATCCTGTTCTTTCTGCCTTCCTCACTTGGGATAAGGCTTTAGGGTATAGTATAGTAAGTCATCTGAAACTTACATACCATCACGCCGCTTCCCTCACGGGGTAGACAGAAAGGAACGAGCGCCATTTCCTTCTATCCTTGCATACTTCTTTCGCTTCTGTCACTGTCATACAGTTCCTCATGCACGCTCTCCTGTTAAATGTGCTCAACACGTGATCGTCCTGTAGGATTTGATTTAAATGATCTTGCCATTTGATCCTCAGATGTCCACGTCTCCGAGCACCATTCCTTTCAGCCAAATATATCTTCTTGGTCATTCTGTCCTCATTCATTCTTTCTACGTGCCCAAACCATTTTAACTTATTTACATTCATCCTTGTCATTACACCAACTTTCATTCCACATTCCTTTCGTATATCACTGTTACGCACACGATCTCTCAGACTTTTCCCACACATCCTTCTCAACGATCTCATTTCTGAAACTTATCTATTGTAATTTTTATATAGACTTCTTCCAGTTGATTAGTTTTTCTCTAGGAACTAAAAATTATTATCGAGGTTTAGCTGTAATTGTTTTTCCTACAGGATCAAGTTATAATATTGTCATTCCATTTACCAGAAACTCTTCATGTGGCGTATGACATTTTCGACTGTCTACTTCGCAAGTGCTCACCCACCTACTTAATTTTTTGATGATGGTTTAAGTTCTTGTAAAGTTATGTTAGAGATTATCTAAACACAATATTCATGCATTCACCGTCTGCTGTCTGTTTACTGATTACAAAATAATGTTGTAACAAATTCCTTTACCCAAGTATATGTGTTTTGTGAATGTTACCCCTGCCGTACTCTGCACACCTCCCCCTGTTACCGAGGATAGTTGTCTGCAGTTGTCAATGTGCCTGATTTAAGTAGCGCAACACAATGCTTTGTCCAGAAGTAATATGGAGTGCAGAGTGGCATAGGTGTAACACGACCTTGTGTATTTGTAATATAATTGTAAAATATTATAAAATGATAACAATAAAAGTGATGGATTAATATTATATACATTCTTAGTATTATTTAATATTACCAACTTCTAGATAAATATACATGTACTATCATCCCACACAGTAGAGATATGGGAACATACAGTTCCACTCAACAATTACTTATTTTCTTTAACATTGGAAACAAGGAAGCCTTGCCCATTTCATATTTTCAAAGTTGTAATTCATAAAATAGAGAAGAAATTTTTATTTACACCATCTAATTTGCTTTTTTCAATCTATGATGGGTCAGAGCAAAACGAAATTGTAGTTTGTACAAAACAAGCAAATGGCCAATGCTACCTAATAGGGAGGTCAATTTCTTCAATAGACTAAAATATATATTGATGATAGGGGATTCGATCCCGATCGTACTTTAGTCCCGAAAATCCCGGGATTTAATTTAAGAAATAATTTGGGATTTATATAATAAATAAGTCAAGAATTTGGGACACATTTGCACACGGTATTCACTTAGCTGTTTGTGATTTATTGTATAGAAAAATACCTGCAAATGAACCTATCAGTGATGATATTTTATTTATTGAATACATAAACGGCTATCACCTTTTATTGATGATTTGGATGATGATAATGAAGAACTGGATTCAGGATTAATCTATAAAACCGGTAATGGTTACTGGAATATTAATGAAGTCATAAAGAACGTTCGTAGTGGTTTTTATTATCAAAAAAGCATCTTTGAAGAATGATACCATGCTTCAAAACTATATTGAAAAGGAACATGGAAGAGAGCTTAATTTATTGTTTAACTGCAAATCGCGTTGGAATAGTATTTTAACAATGCTTGAGCAATTTGATAATTCATAAAGTCTCTGGTCAATTTAATTTAAAAATACGAGTTTAAACATTGATCCCTGTAGTATCTATTTTTTTTGATATGGGTTAAGCTAAATAAGTCTAACTAAGTTTATTTAAAAAAAATATTCCAAAATAGTACATACAAACAAACATAAATAACAACATTATAGAATATATTGCCCTACAAAACTAAAACTGTTCTGGGTTAAAACTATTAAATAAATACAAAAATACATTTTAAAAATATAAAAAAAGTTAAATTGTTAGGTGGTGTTGGTTTAACTGACTTTGCAGATTCAAAATTTAAATTCATTGCCAGATAAATAAAAAAAAAGGCAAAGGCTATTATGAAAAATAGTTGTGCCAAGTCTCGTTGAGCAAAAGTACATAACGCCTAAAACCAAAATCTTTGCTTATAAACCATAGACACGTCGTTATGCACAAGATTTATAAAGCGCAGTTCACATGCTCAGTATGTTGTTTCTTAATATCAATAATTATTATTGCTGAGACAATTTCATTGTTATTTTTTTACTTTTTTGGTGACTTTTAATATAACTTGCTGTGTCTTAATCCATTATGCATATGCTTACCTTATATAATCTATGTATGTAAATCTTCTACTTGTAAATGACTCGAGCCGTGAACAAATAATAATAAATAAAACCCTTCTAAGACTTCCGCAGGCATAAAAATTCTCATAAAACAAAATAGGTGGGTATACCTATATGGAAAATAATGACTAAATTATCGACATCACGGCAATGCGATAATTTCACATCTCGTCCAAATTTTGATTCAAGTTTTCAATGTACCTGCACAGGTAGTTAGAAATTAATGATGAAGTAAATGATTCTATGAGAATATTTATATTAACACAGAAATAAATTTGCTGTTTTTACGGCAGGTGAATGTTAGAACAACCGTCCGGGCCCCGTACATATGGGAACCTTGCGCAAATTACTGAAGATATTTAACTTTTATAGCTCGGATTTAAAATTTAGGGAATAAAAATAAGACTAATGTCAGTGTCACTTTATTTTATATTAATATTTTTATATATCAGACTCCTGTAGATCTCTCAATCTAGACTTTAGTTCAGAGCACAATGGTATATCACAAAGTAACTTATTATATAGATAGGTTTACATAATAATGTATTGCAGCTATGACAAAAAAAATATTATACTATATACGAATATGAATAAAATATAATATATTATGAATAAAATAACTTATTTTCAAATAAAAAGTGTTTAAAATTTATGCGCATGCATGATGTAGTATTTATATCATTCTATAACCGTTGTAATACCGCGGTCCACAATGTGAACTGTCCTTTACATACAATATCCTTATGTGCCTAACGAAAAACACGGGATTTATAATGTGAATTTGTTTTTTACTTGAAACTTCGCGCAATTTCTTAGTGTTTGTTATAATTAAATACAAGTTGGGAGTATTGTCTTAGTGTTAAATATATTATTTTAGCGATATGTTCATTTACCTTGCCAGAAATGTATCTTTTTTTATACAAAAAGAAATGTCTTAATTATACTACCTCTAATATAATAAGCTTTTGAGGTCTTTTTTCCACTTGAATGATATTTCTATGTACTTAAATGAAGAAATAATAGTTGGAAGCATACTTAAAACAAAAAAAATTGTCGTTTTATGCAAAATAGAAAAAGAATTTCATATAAAATATCGTTAGGCACAACTGTGCATAACGCAGGAACACGCAGATATTTTAGCTTTTTTTTATTTTGGTGGTAATAAAAAGCGTAATAAAGGGAAAAATAACGAAATCAACTATAGTTTTATTAAACTTAATACTTTTTTTCGTTGAAATATAATGACATTTTTACATTTTGCATTAAAAAGCTATCAAAGTGTTAAGGAACAATGTCAAATTTGTATGGGGCGCAGAATGAAGGGTACTTTAAAAATTCCAATTTAATAGTTAGAAAGTGATGAAAAATTAATATCTCCAAATAAAATAATCAAAAATATATGCAACTTGAGATTAAATCATAAGTTTTTTCGCAATGATATTCGTATATTTTTTAATGTAATATGAAAGTGAGGAACCATCGGTTATTTTAACAATAAGCAACGATTTTGGTTTTAGGCGATAAGGCGGAAATTATACAATGCATTTTTAGTGGCATGCATGATGCATTAGTGGTGCGCCATTAATTACCATGTGTAAATTGCCTAATGCAACTGTCAGTATTACTCGAACCATAGCGCTGTCGGCATCGTTCCTACAGTTAAGCTGTATTTTAAAATGCGTGAGGATCATTATATGGGAAATATCACTGAACGTATGAAACATAGTATATCTAGTATTATGGGTTAGTTGGATGATATCGCGCTTCTGCGATAAACTCGCCCATTGCACAAATTTATTTGTCTGGTTTAAATTCTGCAATGTTTATTTGATAATGTTTGTTTTTTGTGCAATAAGATTTTTATTATTATATTATTATTATTACCTAGTAACATATTGTTATTTTTTTATTTATTTAGGAATTTGATTATACTTCAAATATGATATTAAACAGGAAATTTAGCTGCATGTAATAAACATTCAAGTTGTCCCTTTCATCAAAATAAAATAATTGAGACATTAAAGATGGGTGAAACACCTCATCGCTAAATTGGTGGCTTTAAATGTCTTATTCGTCATATTTTATGAACACCTCTTTTACAGAAAACTCAAAAGCTTTTAGAAAAAGTAAACTACCTATTTTTTGCAGAAGACTCCACGAAATAATATTTATTTATTAATTATATAAGGGGTCAAATAGAAAAACTGCACAAGATACATGCCTAGTGATATTATTATGTGTTGGTAATATCATATGTGCCTAGAATAATGTCCAAAAAAAAATAATTACAAAATTACATAACGATATGACTTTGTAAATCGTTCCCAAATTCAGTTCCCAAACAAAATTTGCCTGATGTACTGAATCTATGAAGAGTTAATAAAATACTTAAGTAAGTATAAGAAACAATGTTATTTGTAGTTATTTTATCTAAATTTATACCTAGAAATACCTACCTAAAATCAGAAATAAAATCCTGTAAGTAAATCGGAAGCAATCAGCAGTATCAGAAATCGCCTCTTGTGTTTTTTTATTGTTCTGTAAAACGTAAAATTATTTTTCATTTTAGAATGACAATATTCTGGCAAATACGAAGAATAATGTGTTCACTCACGAACTAATAACGTAAACAAATTTGACAAAATGATATCACCAAAACTTTAATAATATCACCCTATTTATAATATAGGCACCTATATACTGTTTTGTTTATAACAATACAGTAGGTATATCGGTGTTAGATTTTATCATTTGCCTGCAGATTTACAAAAAAAAAATATTGATACAACCAACGAGAACTATACGCAAAACAATAATCAATGTATCGGAGAAAGTTTATTACCAAAAATAGTGTTATCTTCAAATTTACACTTTATTAGTTCTATAATGAATGTATATAAAAAGTCTAGTAATGAGAGTTGTGTTGTATTATATTAATTACAGAATGCTCATTATGATGTGTTATCAGTGCATTGATTGCGCAGTGAAAATACCAACTAGATCTTCTCCGTAAGTTTTCGAGTGTCATGTAAAAGGCAGGTGTTCGAAAAAATTAAGACATTTTACATCTTAAATTTAGCGATGATATTTGCCACCCATCCTGAATGTCTTGATTTTATATTGTCACGGAGAAGACAGCTCACATGTTTTTTTTTTAATATGCAGCTGGTTTGCTGGCTACTCCACTTCTGGGATATGCCGTGATGGAAGGGTAGTAAAATAAAAAGTCTTTGTTTTGGCACGTGGTTGAAGTCATTATTATTGAGTTTTGATACAATACTATTTTGTGTGGGTAAAGATCATAAATTACCAAAGTAAACAATGTAAACAACAAACGATTTTTGACGAAAAGGAACAAAAAGCATTATAATTCAAATCTAAGAATGGGGGTACTTGAAATTCTTAAGGACACCGTTGTTAAACTATTCATACCATCAAACCGTTAAATGAGACTGTAAAATAATAATTGTCGAAAATAATATTTTTTTAGGGAGTCGTATGCAATAAAACAACAAACAATGAAAATATTTTTTTTTGTATTTTTGGAATGTATAAAGAAGGTATCATTTGTTTTGAAATTACAAAACACAAAAATGACAATAAAAATAAAGTAATAGGTATTAGTTATATGATATGAAAAAAAATACCGAGTATTTTTATATTAAGCTGTTTTTTTTATTAGCTTATTTTATTTTATTTAAATTGGATATGAAATGTGTATTTTTTGTTTTGTTTTATATTTTAATTTTTTATTTTAGTGAAAGGCATTAGCCGTTTATTTGGTCAATAAATAAATAAATATTGATCATATAATATTATCCACGAGTAGTACTATCTTATTAATATTTAAGAGTTCGTCGGTAGCCTGGAGGTAGACTCGAGGCCTCGTGAACACGGGGTCCGTGGTTCGATCCCAGGTGCCGGGAAACTCCTGTTTCACGACACAAGCTTTTAGCTTACTGTGAAAGGTGTATAAGGTTGTATTTGGGTTTATAACAAAACCCAGATATATCTTTTTTAAAAAAAATATCTTTTTTTCACAGCGAAGATTTTTTCGTTTTTCTTTTTCTTCTTTTTTCCCATCAGTAAGTTTTCGAGTGTCCTGTAGTAGGCAGGTAGGTACTCGTAAAACATCACGTATTGCGACATTTTACATCTTCAATTCAGCGATGAGATATGCCTCCCATTTGAATGTGTTTACTTTTATTGGTACGGAGAAGACGACTTTTATGTTTATTATACGTAGTTCATTCACATTACGTGAGGGTATGGATGAATGAAAGTATATATTATTATTGACTGTATATTTACATTATTTTTTTCCGTGGAACACCCGGTAAAGAATTGGTCTCCCACTCTTCTCTGTAAGTTTTCGAGTGTTCTGTAAAAAGTAAGTGTTCGAAAAATTAAGACATGTCTACTAATACTACTACTATACCATCACGGCATATCCCACAAGTGGGGTAGCCAGCAGATCAGCTGCATGTAAGGAACATGCAAACTGTCCTCTTCGTGCCAATATAAAATCAAGACATTCAGGATGGGTGGCAAACCTCATCGCTGAATTTAAGATGTAAAATGTCTTATTTTTTCGAACACCTGCCTTTTACAGGACACTCGAAAACTTACGCAGAAGAGTGGGAGACCAATTCTTTACCGGGTGCTCCACGGGGCATGTTACATGTTACATCTTAAATTCAGCGATGAGATTTGCCGCCCATCCTGAATGTATTGATTTTATATTTGCACGGAGAGGACAACTTGCATGTTTATTATATGCAGCTGGTCTGCTGGTAACCCCACTTGTGGGATATGCCATGATGGTATAGTAGTAGTATTTACATTAAATAATTCATACAAACAATGAGAAGTAAAAAACGATAATTTAAAAGCCAATTTAAGATCCAAATATTTTACTGTTTTGATTTCGTTATCAGTAGGAATGGTGTATTGTAAAAGAGTATTATCTAAGCTCTTGAGAACCTTGTTGAATAAATGCAATAAATAAAAAGCATTTCATCTAAAGATCTTGGTGAATAATCAATAGATATGTGAAAATTCTAACAAAATATTAAATTATAAATTTAAATACGCATTCAAGGAAGGAACAAATAAATATAAAAAATTAAAAATTTTATACACAATGTAATAATGATACAAAGAAGCACACATTTAAAAATAATGTTTGTACATTTTTCTAATAACACAAAGTAAAAGGATATTGCTAAAAAAATAATAAAACAATTCTTGAACAATAAACGTACAACAAAAAGAGCGCTTCAGTACTAACAAAACAAGACGTCCATAGCCTACACGCAGTTTCGCGAAAGTAGTTGCGTTACAATTTACACAGTGCCATTAATGGTGCACCACTAGTGGACTCACTTTATTCAATGGCGCGCCACTAATGCATGCATGGCGACACTGGCAATTTACACGGGCAACTTACGTAGGTAACTAATGTCGCGCCATTAGTTGTATACCACTAATGGCTATGTGTAATTTTACCTTAAGTGGTTTTACCCAAAGCTTTTTCATAATAAGTAACACTTACGATGCGCGCATTTGTCATATTTGTACCTTTTCAGGTTATTTATTTATTTATTTATAGAAATATATACGGCAAGAAGCCTTTTACTTGTTTACACAAATTTTAAAAAAATACAAAGACAACAATGACATAACAATGGATATAAAAATACTAGTGTCGAAAAATCAAACAGTAACCTGAGAAACGTATTAAGAATAAATAACAAGTACAATACACACATAAATCGATAATATCTACAGGTTATGTTACAACACCTAAACTATACCTTCATGCCGTGTCCCTGGTGGGTAAGGCAGAGAGAACGGAATGCCATATGGATTTCTTTCGCTTCCTCTACATTCATCCAGTTTCTCATATATGCTCGCCAATTTCTCTTTCCAAACACGCGGCTATCCTTAAGAATTTGATCCACGTGATCAAGCCAAGTGGTTCTTGGACGTCTGCGCTTCCTAACACCCCCTCTTTTGGATAAATACATTCTCTTCGTCATTTTTTCATCATGAATTCGCTCAACATGTCCAAGCCATCGTAACTACTGTTAACACGCATTCTGTCCTCAACACTCCTACTCACATCCGCTCATTCACCTGATATCCTTATTATTCACTCTATCTCGCAACGTTCTACCAACCATTCTTCTCAGCGATCATATTCCCACTGCGATTATTCCACTTTCGTCCTTCTTCAGCCATGTCCATGTTCCCCTTGCCTTCGTAAATGATGGTACCAGAATGGTATTGAGCACCAGCATTTTTGCCATATTTGATACATTGCCGACAATGGATTGAAGTACACCGTTCACTCTAGCATCGATCACTAACTTTTCATTCTTTCAATGTCCCAGATATTTTGCTCAACTATAGATTCAACATTTATCTTCAACATAAGTCAACTATCTTTTTTTTGTTCATACTGTTTTAAAATTATGCACACAGCCTAAAAGAACACACTTTTTTATTTCATGTACCAATTTTCGCTACGTTATGTTGAAAAATAACAAAGATATACGAAATTGAAATTGTCATATTTTTTCAAACTGCTCTACTGAAAATATGACATTTCTTACATATGTAGTTTCGGAGGCGCTATTTTCACCCTTTTTTTTTGTATACAAACAAAAATATTCCGCGAAAAAGTGTTTATTTCTACCCAAAGTACATACGAGAGTCTAAATCCACCGCCTTTCACGATTCATTCATTTCCGGGCCATCTTAGTTTCACCAGCGATACCTAGCGGCCGTGTGTAGAACTGAACTAATAAATAAATCAAGGCGCCAAATTTAAAAGCTGCCTCCCTATATGTGTTTAATTCTTGTATCCAGTCACCCACTTTATGTTCATATGGCCACCCTCCTCCAAAGTAGCTATTTTGTTATATAGATTTTATAAGACAAAGTAAATTTTATGTCATTAAAAACATGACCATAACATTTCTTAAAATGATTGACACTATAACTCACATTCGATTCTCAAGGCGTATTATTTACATTGATTATTTATGAGATATTGATACTATAACAAAATTAGCAATAACTCACATTATGTTAGTAAGTTAGTAAAAAAAAAACAACAGTTTTTGATGAGTAACTATTTTGTTGTATCCCGTGGAGCACCCGGTAAAGAATTGGTCTCCCACTCTTCTCCTTAAGTTTTCGAGTATCCTGTAAAAGGCAAGTGTTCGAAAAAACTAAGACATTGTACATCTTAAATTCAGCGATGAGGTTTGCCACCCATCCTGAATGTCTTGATTTTGTATTGGCACGAAGAGGACAGCTTGCATGTTTCTTACATGCAGTTGGTCTACTGGCTACCCCACTTGTGGGATATGCCGTGATGGTATAGTAGTAGTAACTATTTTGTTTGCGCTATCCCCAGATATACTGATCCAACAGATTATTATAGTGATACGTTTTCAAAATAATTTCGTCATTTTCGTTTTGACAACCACATCCATTTTAAGTCATCTGTCAAGTCGTCAAGTCACACATAGATATAATATATCTATATTATACCCTAAATCACTCGCAAACGAGTGGATGGCCTTGAGAAGAATAGAATAGAATCTATATTATATATGTAGTATATATATATCTATGCTGGCACTGGCTGGCACACCATAATTTACACTTAAGCCAGTTCTATACATGGCCGCTAGGTGTCGCTGGGACGGTCCGGAAATGAATAAATCGTGAGTCAAAAGGTGGTGGATTTATATATAATGAGTTACAATCCATTGGATTGGTCTGCAACGAGTTTTGACTTATTTCTCCACTCCTCCCTATTCTCAGCTAGTCTCTTCAACTCCATATATGAGCCACAGCTCATGTCCCTCTTCAGTTGGTCCATATAGGCGTCTCTCGGTCGACCTCTGCCATTTGTGCCTTCGGTCCTGCCCTCTGCGATTGCGATGAGCAGTCCAGGGTGCCTGATGTTGTGGCCAATCCAATTAGTTCGTTGTTGGCAGATTCTTTTGAGGAGTTGCCTTTTTTCGCCAACCCTGGTTAACACTTCTTCGTTTTCGACGTGTTCCGACCAATGAATCTTCAGCATGCGTCTATAGCACCACATTTCAAATGCCGCTAACCGTCCGCTTTCCCTCTTGCTGATGGTCCACGTCTCGCACCCATATAACAAAATGCTCCACACAAAGGCTTTAGTGAGATTCTTCCTCACGCTTAGATCAATATTAGGGGATTCTAATATTTTGGATTTTTTGTTAAAGGCAATTCGTGCCTGGTTTATTCTGCTCACAATTTCTGATTTGGAGCGTCCGTCCTGGTTTATTCTGCTGCCCAAGTACACGAATTCTCTTACTTGTTTGATGCTCACTCCATTTATGTGTGAGGTGGATTTAGACTCTCGTAAAGTACATACAATACGACTTGTGTGACGTTTTGTTAGTAATTTCTAATTCGTGTTTTAACTTTATTTTGTTTATATTAATGGATATTTTTATTGCATTTAATTTTCTCTTAAATATTTTCTACAAATTGAGTGTTTTTAAGTCGTTTATGGGTTAAATTTCTGGATTATAAAATGAATTATATCAACATGGGCGGCAAAAAGAAAACCTGACAAAAGCCGGAAAGATCAACCTACCGATTTTTCTGTATTTATACCAAAATGGTCTAGTAATCTCCAGTGTGGCTAAAAAGAGTAGAAAATAATTGAGGGCGCTGCTGTCGTTCATATGGTAATCTTAAACAGAAAGTCAGGGTCACTCTACGGTTTTACAGTAAACATAGGTAAGCGCCATTTTTTTTTGATTGAAAAATAAATTGAATATCACTTTTTTGGATTTTCTGTGTGGAACAAAAATAAATTGAGACTATACCAAAGGGATCAGATTAATTTAATAACGCGGCAATATATAAAAATCTTTGGGATAAGTTTCTCATGCTTATGAGGGTAGGCAAAAAAAAACACATTTTTTAAATCAAGTGGTATGATTATAATAATAGTTAAAATCTTTATTGCATGATAAAAGAACAATTACAAATTTTAAAAACAAAAAAAAATTCATGCTATGGGCAAGTTTATCACACGAAAGCGTATCTTGTGATAAACGCTGTGTAAAGCTTATTTAAATGAATTTGAAATTGAATAGACCATTAAAGGTCACGTGGTCTTGTCTATGGATTTGCTTTTGCGTGGGGGGCAAACAATCAAATTGCGCAAATCATACTTGTAGGATGTTATGCCATAAGAGAAAAAAAAGAAAGTCAGACGACAAAATTATAACAAAATCGACACTGACAGTTTTTTTTGATTATTAGGTATCTATTCTTTAGGCGTCCCACCTAATATTACACCGTAAACACTGTGAATGTGTTGTGTTGGGATGCCTGATGCCCCTCAAGGATTTTTCTGTGACGTCATCCTTTAATGGTCTATTGGGTCGATTCGGCACGTAAAACGATACTAAGAGAAAATACTACGCAAAAACTACTCAAAGAATCTATAAAGGACATCAGATATACCAGACCCTAATAAAACTCAATTGGTGCTTACATTATTATAGCCGAACTCCATAGATTTTCGTAAATGTCATCTAAATTGTAAAAGGCATTAGCCGTATATTAGATAAATAAATAAATAATCATAACCTATACTGTATTGAGAGGTTATTAATATCGTGGATTTATCCGTAAAAATAACATCGGAAACATATTCAAATGAATAATACTTAATTTAATATCAATTTGTTGTAATACTATCCTGTTAGAATCGATGTTCTTTTATAAACATCGCTAAAATCACACGATGATGGGTTGGATATGCAATCCGCCAAATACTTCACGTAAATATAGAGTCTTTAATAGAGGATATAATCTTTTTGCTCCACTGCGAATAGTTTTATTACTCATTTTATTTATCGGTATTATATAAATGATCATCAAATAATATTTTTGATTCTAGTCACCGACCATCAGAAAAATAAAACGATAATCAAAAAAGTAAAATTAACACCAAAACAATACCACCAAATATTTCATATTCCGATCATCAAAATATAAAATAAGTATCATCAAATAAATGAAACTAACATCAAAATTATTACCTACAAATAATTCCGATCGTCTAAATATTTCGGTATGACCACCAAAAAATACATTTGACCATAAAATAAATAGATTGATTGCCAAAATAGTAGATTGATCGCCAAATTTATTATTATAATAACAAAAATCGTTCATAATATTTAAGTAAATTCATTAGAAAGTCTCTTTCTTCACTATCGTGATTTTTTTAAGAATGCTTAAAATGACATGACCCTTTTTATTATTTCACTATTCACGACTACAATAATAATATTTGAATACTCAAACCCGGTGCAGATGCACTATTATCGGAACTATGATACTTGTATTCGAGTATTTACACCCGTATTCGAGTATTTTTTTCCATAGAGAAAGTAATATATACGAAACGGCACTATATGAGATGGTAGGCCCCACTGTTGTCAAATGTGAGATTTCATAGCAAAAGTAATATTCACGAAATTGTTGCCATATGTAGAATTATTTTTTGGTCACCACGTTAAATTATTTTTGGACATAAAGTTTTTCGACACCGGTAAACTTTACATTCGAGTTAGATTTTATTTTTGCTGGTTTTATTTTATTTTTGCCGGCAAAAATAAAATAAAACCAGCAAAAATAAAATCTAACTCAAATACGAATTTCTTAAAGTTTATATTCGAATTAGATTTCAAAAATAGATAGAAAAAAATTCCTACCTAAAATAAAACCTACCTCGAATAGGAAATTTGTAAACAAATTAGATTTTATTTTTGCCGGTTTTATTTTATTTTTGCAAATAAAAAAAGAAGAAAAATATTTCGCCAAAAAATCCAAATAATATTATTGTAGCAACAATTTTCCTGCATACAAAACTATATTTGACAGATATCTAACATTGGGGCCTACCATAGATATACATACTACATAACTGGATGAATAACTCGCCGCGTATCGCGAGCCAATTACAATTTGGCGGCAAATTGTGCTGTTAGGCAAAAGTTTAAAAATGGCCGAATTTTCATAGTATGAAAGGCTATAAAAAATCCTCGCCTCGCAGAAACTGTTATTGTAATCATCGATTTCTTATACAAAAATTAATTATGAACAGTGTACCTACATGATGATACAGATGTCATATTTTTACTGTTGATAAATATTTCTGGAATCGACAATTAAATAAGGTGCCTCCTTCACAGCAAATAAAACAAGAAATATTTTATTTTACTTCTAATTACCGTTAATTTAAAACAAATACCAATTAAACTAAAATGTGTGTATTAAAAAAAATGTAATATCACTAAAATAGGATATAATAAATAAATATTATAGGAATGATCAGCATTTTCTAGGGTAATTTTATGACACCAGAAACTACATCTATTTACTACTATTATTACATGTATATAGGTATCTATGCCATTACCATATTTTTTCCCTCTATATCAATTATTTGACCTCAAATAATATTATTACTACATTACACAACCCTACAGTATTATTTTTACTAATTTTCTTTTACGATAGCATTATAATTATTATAGCTACACACAGTCATGTATGTAGACTTATTTTATTATCACCATTTTATCTTCCTTCTCTCTATTCTTAGATAATTTCTGATTTATATCTTACTTTAAAAAAAACATGATTATGGCTGACCATGTTCATCCGAAACGTCGGAAATATATATCCCATCAGGGAATAATCCAAGTACACGGAGTAATCCGATACAAAATTTTATATAAATAATTTTATATAATAAATATTATAGGAATCACGGGATTGTTAACACAGGAAACTGGGGTAAATACTTAAATAAAACAAGTTATTTGTAAATACTTTATCTGTATATTTTGAAGCAAATACAATAATTTTTGAAGCATTAATAGATCTAATCACAAAATAATTAAAATACATTCAAATAAAAAATAATATTGCAGCATATGAAACTATCATACTTAATACATCGGATTCAATTAAAATATAATCATAAAATATTAAACATTACTAAAAGTAATTAGTTATTAGTATACTTTTGTATTATAGTAGTATTATTTTAAAGTCCCTTTACTCCATCGATTTGTGCAATTATAAGACTACTACTACTACTACTATACCATCACGGCATATCCCACAAGTGGGGTAGCCAGCAGACCAGCTGCGTATAAAACATGCAAGCTGTCTTCTCCGTGCCAATATAAAATCAAGACATTCAGGATGGGTGGCAAACCTCATCGCCGAATTTAAGATGTAAAATGTCTTTATTTTTTCGAACACCTGCCTTTTACAGGACACTCGAAAACTTATGGAGAAGAGTGGGAGACCAATTCTTTACCGGGTGCTCCACGGAATTATAAGACGAACATGAAATAACCATTTTAGCGATTAGGAGAGTAAATTATAATTTAAAACGTCGAAAAATCCTTAAAGCGCACTTATAAAACGGAAACACGCACTTGTCTTTTGCCTAACAGAAACGTCAAACTCTAGAATTTTTTGGACCGCGCCAAGAACATACAAAATCATAGAAGTTATTTATCCAGTTATGTAGTATATAATATATAATATTATTATATCTATGGGGCCTACCATCTCAAATGATTCATTATTTTCGAGACCCGTTCCCATAGAAATAGATGGAACCCATAGATATAGTAGCTCTGTATACATGGACCTAAATAGAGTAATGGACAGACACTTTGGTAAACATTTTGTAGCTGCGCGGGGAGGGGAATGACGACCATTTTGTAAGAAATAAATTTTGTTCGGTGCGTCGCATTTGGGCTGCGTTCAGACAGTCACCGAGTGATCAGTCGACGACGCATATTTTGAAAGTACCTATACAATGCCAGTACGCATTCATAGTGTTCATGTACTGTATGTTACTATGTTTTCAAAATGTGTAACAAAATAAGAATTATAGTCTCAGAAAATATACTCGATTTCTGCGTAATTGTCATTTATAATTTCTGACGCTGATTCAGTGAATTCGTTTGGATAAATTTAGGATATAAACTTGTAACAAGTATTTGGGAAGTATACAAGCTCAGAAAGTTAGATAATGGAATAATTTTAAAAAAAAAGTATAAAGCAATTAGTTATAAACTAATCAAGTAGTTATTACTTTAACTGTTAATTTTAAAGATACCTATTAAAATAATTTATTCCTTCGTTAGAGACAAAAATATTTTTATCTGCGAGGTTGGAGAAAAACGTCATTCTTACGAAATATCCTGAGTTTCCCGCTCATTTGCAAGTTCGTGTTTTATATTATTCATTTAGATATATCCTTCAATTGTCATTCATTCTCTCCATATTGTGTGTATATGAAAACAAAGTTTAAAAATAAATAATGATTTTGAAATGAAATACTCAATTTTATTTACTCATCCTATTCCCTATTTCATCAAGTATATGAAAACATTAAGTTATGTGGCATTGTAATTATTTTAAGAAGTAAATATAATGTTTTCTGATACTGTGAATAATTTCCATACATTGCCCATACAAATGTTAAATAAAGTATTTCCTACAAAATGGCCACCGTCGATTTCCCTTCCTCACTTTTTGGCTTCGCTGTCATTCATACAAATTACTATAAACGTTCCATCCCCTACCTACATACATCCATGTCTGTATACATGTATCGAAATGTCAAACATCCTTCTGGCTAGGAACACCCTCAAGGGTGAAAGCCAACAACAAAGAGAATATAATACTACGTAATAGCCAACAAAATAAAAAGAGAGAGAGAGAGAGTCAAACATCCTTCAAGAATATCTGTCAAATACGGTGTATAAGCGTAGTACAATCTCGATTTGTTATTGAAGTTATTATTTTACGGTAATTTTATTTCTCACATTAGAAATGAGTGATTCTAAGTTTAAACCCGAAGATAAACCCAATAGACTATTGGATGAAAGTGCATTCGCCACATTATTTCATAGTTATCATGAAAAACATTTGAAACAATGTTGGCCTCTGGTACAGAAAGCTCTTGCTGAATACTTTGTAGTTGCTAAATTGGATCTCATTGAAGGTAGTATGACTGTGAAAATAACAAGAAAACAGGTAAATATTCAAACCCTTAACCATTAAATAAATTTTGCATTACTTTACATATACGTTTTATTCATAATCTATTACGTTTAATTAATTTTTTATTCACTTATTCTGTTTATTCATTCACTTGAATGTATTCATCTTATTTATTTCTTTTAAATACACCTTATCATTTTTTTTTTAACTTTTAATTGATTTTCATCTTACTATATTCATTCATCTAAATGTATTCATCTTAATTTATGTGTTAAAAACATTTTCATCAAGATTTATTACTTTGACTTGATTTTATTCATTCATTTGAATCTATTCATCATATATCATTTGTTTTAAATACATTTAATCATGATTAATTATTTTTATTTGATTTTTAATCTTGTTTTATTAATTTATAATTATTTTATAAATTCATTTGAATCTATTCATCTTGTTTTTTTTATACATTTTAATCATAATTTAGTACTTTTAATTGATCTTTTGGTTAATCGAATAAGAAAATTGTTAGCAATTTGGTACTGTTATTAGTGTTGTTTGATAATGATTCATTTAACTTTGATGTTTTTTTAAGACTTCCAGGTAAATTAAGGATCTTTTTGGTGGTCCGCTTATTGAATTCACATTTTGTTGTCATGTTCTACAATTGACTGTCTGATCCTGTGAATATTATAAAAGTAAAAAAGCAAGTAAAAATACATAGAAAACTGTATTTGCATTACATCTACTTAACAGCCATATAATATGGAGGGAGAGAATTTTCCACTGAAACATTCCAATTTAAAACCATTGAGGTCAAATCTGTAACTATCTTATAAATTTACAGGTCACGATGAAAGAGACTCAAATCAAATTTATAAACGTAATTACAAAATTATCTCAACAATCTGATGGTAAAATTATTGTGGATTTCCAAAGAGAACATTATGACCATTCAATAGACTTGTCAAAAATGAGATTACCAAAACATGAAAAACAAAATATTGCAATCCAATACTATTAATAGGTAAGATTTTATAAAAATTTAATTTTATAACACTTTTATAGATAAAAAAAAAATAGCGACATAATATTGGCATGAATGATTAACATAACATAACATGCATAGACAATTCACACAGATCTAGCTAGTCCCAAACTAAGATATGAATCTTGTATTATGGGTACTAACGCGACGATATACATATATACAATGCACTGAACACATATACATGTAACACCCAGGCCCTGGACAATTTGAAAAAGGTCATTCTTCATTTTGCCCTGGCCGGGAATCGAACCCGGGACCTCGTAACTCAAAGGCAAGTGCGTTAGCCTCTGTTGTCCGACATGGTTAAAGAAGGATGAAAGTGGCATAAATGCAGTAGAAATGAGATCGTTGAGAAGGATGTGTGGTAAAAGTCTGAGAGATTGTGTGCGTAATAGTGATATACGAAAGGAATGTGGAATGAAAGTTGGTGTGGTTACAAGGATGAATGTAAATAAGTTAAGATGGTTTGGGCACGTGGAAAGAATGAATGAGGACAGAATGACCAAGAAGATACATTGGGCTGAGAGGAATGGTGCTCGGAGACGTGGACGTCCGAGAATTAAATGGCAAGATCATTTAAATCAAATCCTACAGGACGGTCACGTGTTGAGCACATTGAACAGGAGAGCATGCATGAGGAATTGTATGACAGTGACGGAAGCGAAAGATGTATGTAAGGATAGAAGGAAGTGGCGCTCGATCCTTTCTGCCTACCCTGCAAGGGAAGCGACGTGATGGTACGTATGTATGGATGTTATCTTAATTAATATAGAAATTACTGGTGAAATTTTTTACATTTGCCGGGAACCAAGCCCAAGACCTCCCAAATGGTAGACGGGCATCGTAATAGCAAATCTACTACTGATCTATTATTAAAAAAAAATACCTAAGATCTTGAATACATACCTTTAAATTTTCTGTTGACATTGTGTTAACCAATGTTTTTACTACTAATGTAGTGATTTTGCCACTTCCGATGTTGTTGGGAGTCTCAGTATTAGTGGAATATGTTTACTATAAAGTAGTCCAACATTGTCAGCCAAGTAAGCCGTATAATTTAATGTTTGTAACAGCAGATAGAGTTCACTTAGTGTCGACTAAATTAAAAAATATTATGAATTCTAGATATTATTTTCTAGGTTACGAACGTCGATGAGATTATAGTTATTACATGATATTATGTTATCATATAACATACTATTCATGAGATCTATTTTATGATTGAGACATAGCTTTGTGCATAAAGGAAAGGATATATTTTTTACATAATTATAAACATTTTTAGGATAACTTAAAATAAAACACTTATGTTAAGTATATCTACAGTCACTGTGGATATATTTAAAAAAAAACTTTTTTATACACACTTATATTCCAATTTCCTTTCGTCCAATTTCAATTCTCCCCTTCTTTTCCAAGGTCACTGAAAGACTGGCATATAACCAACTCCATACTTTTATCACAAAATAATCTCCATAACAATTTCCAGTCATAATTAAAATTATTAAGACAAATAAGACGTATACATTCCAAATTCGTGTACTTTCTCAAAACATATTCACACTGAGTGCTACTTATTCTAAAATATTCCAGGAACTGCATGGGCAAAATATCTTGGAAATTAATCCTTTTTTTATAAAATCTCACAACTCCGTCTTCCACATCCCTTTGTAATAATATTTTTCGCCACATTGTATAACAAATTTACTTAAAACACCTATAATATAAACCAACGTCTACTTTCACAACACGACGAATCGCATATTTGAAATGTCAAAATATTCGTTTGCTATGTTGGCAAAGTTTTTTATGAAAAGTAGTAATGGTGGAACAGAACTGCCTATTTACTTTGCGAATGGCGTCTTCTTTTCACTTTGCGCTTTGCAATTCCTACTTTGCAAAAAGATGTAATGGTGGAACGGAAACAAGCCGATGAATTGCATAGTGCAAAATGCAGAGTTGGAAAGTATAATGGTGGTACGGGGCACTGGTTTTTAATAGTTAACTATATTTTTAAATTGTTATATTTTGAATAGTTATATTTTTAAATTGTCATAGTATAATTTTATGTAAATTTTTTATAAGCTATTTACTGTTTAAAATAAATGCTCATATGATTATAATGTTTTTTTTTCTTCCAATTTGTACATTATTATATCTAGTATGACCTATTATTAACCTAGATATTGTTTGGTTTGGCGTTTTCTCTTAAAAATTGAGTGAGAATATCCCGTACAGACTGTTAAGATATGTAATAAACTGTTTTTACTTCAGATGTGTGATTAAATTATTTAAGAATGTTATAAGTTAATAAAATTAAAAAAATATTAGATTTTTTTAGATTAGATATATCTAGGTTTTTGTTATAAACCAAAATACAATCTCATACACCATAGGTGGCCAACCTTTTCAGCAGCTGGGCCAAATTTCAGAATTGAGATTTTTTACCGGGCCATACAACAATTTACTCCATATATGGAACATTTTATAATTTTACTTCACCTTAAAATTTCTACCCCCCCGTCGCCAAGTTTTCAAAATGGTATAGGAATTAGAAATGTTTCAAAACTCCTCGGTTTTCTTTAAGAATATTTTCTCAAAATAGTACCTCTTTCAAAAAAGTAACGGATACTTATAACGACTGTTATCAAAAAAAATAGTGAGGAATGCTTCGCGGGCCGCACGTAGACACCCAACAGGCCGTATGTGGCCTGCGTGTTGGCCACCCTTGTTATACACCTTTCACCATAAGCTAAAAGCTTGTGTCGTGAAATGGGGTATTGCTGGCACCTGGAATCGAATTACGCACCTTTTGTGCTTGAGGCCGAGACTCTACCGCCAGGCTACAATGGAATTATTAAATTACTATACATTACCATATTGTTTAAAGTTATTCAGATACTGTCAGTGTAATCAATAAATGAATTAGCAAATGTGTATTTAGCTGAAAAAAGTGTCTGACCTGAATACAATTTTATATAACTCTGCCTAACTGTCTGACATAGCTACAATTCTATACACAAAATAGAAAACAAAGTAAGTACTTATACATTGGGGTAAGACAAGGCATCAATGATGATTTATTTACGATCACCATGAGCTCTTTGAGAAGATAGTGATATACTTTACAGTTTGATTAATTTAATGCTCCTAGTCATTGATAGAATAGTACCCATAAGAATGCTTATACAATGAATTAGACAAATTTAATAGTCAGTCATTTTACAGAGTATTGTAGTTATATATATTTTAAAATAATCTTTAGAGGTGACTGTTGGTGGTGGAGATTTATCATAAAAACACTTCAATGCTATTGATATTTATTTATTAAGAATAATCATTTAATTAGTGTTATGGACAAAAGAAAATATAAACAATTTTTTTCTACATCTATCATCAAATAAAAATGGTTAAAGACGTTTCACAAAATTGAATACTGCTTAAGACAATTTAAATAAATATTTGATTTGAAACTTTACATAGGTGCTACTTTGAACTCCCTATGCGCGCTACAATATACTACACTTGTAAGTGATTGGTGTATAGATATTTGTGAAGAATTTTGACAAGCATCTATGTTTTTGGTGCAGTCGCCTTGTTTGCTTTAAAACTGTTTTTGTTTGTAATTTATTTGTTTTAAACTTGCTCTGGAACATTAAATTAATAAGTATTAGTAAGAGTTGAAAATTGAGAAAAGACCATTAGCATTTTCTCAATTCCGATGATGTCCCACTGCCTTCCTATATTTCAGGAAGGATTACGTCAGGGGGAGTCCTTCAGGCGAACCATGAGCCCTTAGAAAGAATTTGCTAGAAGAGTATGGATGACACAGGAACTGACATTCATGGGTGTGGGAGGGTGTAACCCTTAATGTGCCTTCCTATATATATTTAATCCTTGGGTCAAGTCACCTACATTGTAATATTCATATGACCACCATCTGCCAAAGAAGTCATTTTGTTAAATAGATTAACACGACAAAGTGACTTGTATATGATAACAATAAATTCTGAAAAATTATTGACACTATAACTCACTTTTGATTCTGAAAAGATATTATAATATAATGAAATTAGCGGTACCTCACATTAAGTAAGAAAGAATAGTAAGTCGTGTGCTATAATTAGAACTAGATTTTATTTTTGCCAGAAACGACAGGTTTTCATGAGAAACTTTTTGGAACTTATCTAGTTTTAATGAACGCATAAATACTTGATATTATTGAACTATTTTTATGTAGATATGTAGTATTCAACCTGGAGAACAAGAATCCGTCGCACAATTGTGGATTTTTTAAGCACAACAATAAATATTTGCATTTTTCGTATGCCCTTGATGTATCACAAGTATCCTATAAATATCGGGGGCCATGTTGAAATTTGCACAGAGAAATGGTTCATTGTTACCAACATAACAAAAACAATGTTTACTGGACAAAATACAACGGAAGTCAAAATTAGACAATGGGGAAAAAAGTCAAAATAATGAAATGGGAAAATTATTACAATTTATTAAATTGAAAATAGACATACCTCATATTATTATTATAAATCCTTTTTCTTATATACTGTATTTGTGTTGTTAGGTAGTCTGGTGCTAATATATGCAAAAACACATTTAATAAGTTGACTGATTGCGGGTTAGGTTTGTTAGGTAGTACGGTGCTAATATATGCAAAAACACATTTATTACGTTGACTGATTGCGGGTTAGGTTTGTTAGGTAGTACGGTGCTAATATATGCAAAAACACATTTATTACGTTGACTGATTGCGGGTTAGGTTTGTTAGGTAGTACGGTGCTAATATATGCAAAACACATTTATTACGTTGACTGATTGCTGGTTAGGTTTGTTAGGTAGTACGGTGCTAATATATGCAAAAACACATTTATTACGTTGACTGATTGCGGGTTAGGTTTGTTAGGTAGTACGGTGCTAATATATGCAAAAACACATTTATTACGTTGACTGATTGCGGGTTAGGTTTGTTAGGTAGTACGGTGCTAATATATGCAAAACACATTTATTACGTTGACTGATTGCTGGTTAGGTTTGTTAGGTAGTACGGTGCTAATATATGCAAAAACACATTTATTACGTTGACTGATTGCTGGTTAGGTTTGTTAGGTAGTACGGTGCTAATATATGCAAAAACACATTTATTACGTTGACTGATTGCGGGTTAGGTTTGTTAGGTAGTACGGTGCTAATATATGCAAAAACACATTTATTACGTTGACTGATTGCGGGTTAGGTTTGTTAGGTAGTACGGTGCTAATATATGCAAAAACACATTTATTACTTTAATTTTATAAAATTAGTGATATATATGGTATTTATGGATTTAATTAATTTTTTTATTGAAAATTTATCATTTTTCTCTATGGTATGCATTGTTTTTGTCATATTGGTAATCCTGCAATTCATTTCCTATATTTTTGTGTCAACATGGCGTCAGATACTTGTTTTGATTGTGATGTGTAAATCGTGTGCAAAATATGCAAATAATTAATTTTGTGTGCGTTAAATCATCTTATTTTGGATGGATTATCATTTCTCAGGTAGAAAACTACATATTCACATAAATATAACTTGAAAATTCATAATAATTTTTTTGAATAGTTCATCTAGTCTAGATATTTACCAACTTTTTTTTGCGCTATCTCCAGATACACTGATATCTCGATTATATAAAAATACACGATTATTTGCAAGTTTTATACCGGGCACTTCTTCAAACGTCGCATGCAAGTTTCAATGGTTTCAATTTGTTTTGACAGTTCAATTTTGTTTTGAGTCATAGAATAACAATCAAAATCAGTTCTATCCACGGCCGCCAGATATCGCTAATGTCGGGGAACGGTCTCGAAAATAATGAATCGTACCATCTCAATGAGTTCCTACGAAACTTAAGGAAATTTATATTCGAACTAGATTTTATTTTCGCCGGCAAAAATAAAATAAAACCGGCGAAAATAAAATCTAGTTCGAACATAAATTGGCTCCACCCGTTGTCGAGTATTTTTTTTCTATAGAAAAGTAATATGTAGGTACAAAACTGTAAGAAATTTATATTGGAATCAGAGTTTATTTTTGCCGGCAAATGTTTAATTGTTTTGGATTTAATTTAGAAATATTTGAAGATCACGATTTGATGATCAATCTACTATTTTGGAGATCATATTGAATTATTTGGTGACAATATTTTATATTTTAGGGTTCAATTTATAATTATTTGAGGATCACGATTTGATGATCAATCTACTATTTTGGCGATCATATTGAATTATTTGGTTAGAATATTTTATTTTTTAGGGTTCAATTTAGAATTATTTGAGGATCACGATTTGATGATCAATCTACTATTTTGGCGATCATATTGAATTATTTGGTTAGAATATTTTATTTTTTAGGGTTCAATTTAGAATTATTTGAGGATCACGATTTGATGATCAATCTACTATTTTGGCAATCATATTGAATTATTTGGTGACGATTTTGGTATATTTTTGATGATCACTTAAATACAAGCCTTTATTTATTACCACTGATTTCGAAACAAAAATTCACTGCCTTTTTCACCAATTACGGCCGATTTAATTAAAATAATGATGTTAAGTTTGTAAACTATGATAACAAGACGTATAGCCTTGGATATGTCACTATGTCAGTGAGAATGACATTAAATATTAGTGTTGTCAGAGTGATAAAATGTTAGTTCACCAATAATTAATTTCTACTCTTTTTAGCCGGACTGTACCGATTTTTACCATTTGTCGAGAAGCAAGTATAATCGGTAGATAAGTATCGGGTATTCGGCAGGGGTTCCGTAGGCCCGGGCGTCCCTCTTTCACAATACACCGTTCCTATGACAACGATATCAGAGCGCAAGGAATGTCGTGGGAAGAGGTGACGCAATTGGCACAGAGACGCTCTGAATGGAGGAGGCTGGTTTCTGCCCTGTGCTCCCGAGAGGAGCGTTGAGGGCGATGATGATGATGATTCGGTAAAAGTACCGGATACTTATGGATTCGAGCAAATATTCTTTAAGAAAACCGAGGAGTTTTGGAAATACTTCAAATTCCTATACCACTTCGGAAATTCGGTGACGAGGGGGGGGGGTAGAAATTTTTGTAAAAGGAAAAGTACCCGATATTGACATCGTCGGTACAAATACCTGGTACATTGTAGAAAAAGGTAGTTTTGTTGACGAATACCGAATTTGGATACAAATATACCGATTTTTGTGGGGAGTTCTACCGATTTTGCACAATGACGTTTGAGGGCACTGTTTGGCGCCATAGATTTTTATATAAATAATAGGTTTTGTATGGAATTCTGTGTTTGGCGCATAGAGTATAATAATATTGTTTGGCGGCAGGGTTGCCAGACGTACGGTAATTACCGTACTTGTACGGTAATTTCATTCCCCGTACCGTAGTAAATTACCGTACGACAAAAGTACGGTAATTTCAAATCAAAACAAATGTAACGGAAAATAAAACGACTGTACTCGGGAAAAGGCCTTCTTAACAGGAGAAGATAGTGGCTAACGGCGCACTTTAGTGATGTACGGTAATTGTACGGAAATTTTTCCCTAGAAGTACGGTAATTTTGGATTCACAATCTGGCAACCCTGTTTGGCGGTAAAGCCGGTAAATGTCATTGTCTTGCGGGTTGCGGGGGGCGAGCTGCGTTGTTCGTATGAAGTTGTCGAAAAGTCAAAAGTCTGTCGCAAATATTCATGTAAGTTGTACATAATACTTCGAAATATTTTGATGATAAATCGCATTCTAGTAAATTCTAAAGTGTTTATAATAGTGTAAATATGTTGCAAGATTCAATTATTATATGTTATGCAAATCAGACAGGGATAACAATGAATTAAATTAGATATATTTATATACTATAGTGGTGTTGTCTCCACCTCATTGAATTTATAAAAACATGTATTTGTTCATTCATATAATTATATTATTGGTCTCTGTATTAGAAATGCAACTTTTTACAACATACACAATTGCTTGTTTACATTAAATTAATAATGTTCATATAGATACCTACATAAAATCTTTTGTGCTGCAGACTGGAAGATCATAAGTTTTCATTTTGTTGTAAAGGTCTCTTTGTTTCTTAGACAGTTATATAGGAAGTACAAAACTTAATTATGAATAGGAAAGAGACCATTACCATCTTATGTTATGGAGTGAAACACCATAATATAATTATTATCAACTTTGGAACATGGTTTCTAAGAACATTTTTGCTTCGTTACCAGTCAATTACGTCAACGGTTGTAAGTCTTTGGTTTCCTATTGTTGAAACAAAATTATATCTCATGAAAATATTTTTTAATGGTAGATTCTTAATGCATTAGGTGGGGGTAATATCCACAGACTCTATTGCACACATATGCGTTAATTTAGTATAATTTGTAATAAGATTATAAAGTTTGCTTGATGAATAAGTGAATAATAATGAAATTGGAATACATTTGACCATTTACAATTCCACCAATGGAATAAAATAATTTATCATACCAGATACAACTTAACTATGTCCCATACACAACGGGAGGATTTAAACTTGAGATTTCTCCATTAAAAATCTGAGACTACCATGAGGCTGCAGTGACCCCATTTTTTAAAATTGAAATGTTTCCGTCAACAAAGTTTGATGAAAAAATATTATTATTACTGAAAATATTAATTTCAGTTCTACCTAAAAGTATAAATTTAAAATTGAGCCATGTCCGGGGACAGAAGCAGAACAAGCGAGGAAATGGGAAGTTATCAAAGGAAGTTGGCTTATAGGAGACTCTTAGAAGATGTGGAGGAGCTGGGTGAGTTATTAAATAATCACATACATATTATGAGAAAAAAAAGAAATAAAAAATCAATCAATATTATATTTAAATGCAAGAATATAATTTTTTTTACCATTGTCAGATGTTACAGAAATATTTTTGTTTTCAGTTATTAATGGAATTGATTTCAGAGGAAAGATGTGGCAATAGTGTAGAGTGTATTGAGAAAACAGGAGGTGTGGTTGAGGAAGCAGCTCGATTGGGGGCCACAGGGGCTCTGGCAGAGAGAGCGGAGCATCCTGGTGAAGGCCTACTGGACTCTAGACTACTACTAGCATCATCGTGCCATGTAGCTCGCCTAGCTGACACACTCAGTGGGAATATTAACCAGTACGACCCTGATGAACTAGCTCATCACATTGTAAGTTGCTTCTCATTTTACTATTGCCATAATCTTACCTACTTATGAAATAGTATAGATTAGTTAAGGTAAATGTTGATTACAGAAAAATAACCAAGAGTACTGGAGCAACGTGGACTTCCCTGGCAGAATAAGCGGTATGAGTTATCTTTACGGGACATTTCTACCTGAACCTGCAGAGAGCAGACCTCAGAGACAGAGAAGAGCTCCGCTAGTGAAGGGTATACTGCAAACCAGACAGCCTGAGGATGTGTCCATACAGGAGTCTAACCCAGAGGAAGCATCGGCAGCTTTGCGTGCCATTAAGAAGTTCATAGTGAGCCAAGTAAAAAAGACACAATGTCCCCTGCCCTATCTGCCATTAGTGTTGCACCCCACTAGCTTCTCTACCACCATAGAGAACATCTATCACATCTCGTTTCTAGTCAGAGATGGTATTGTGGCCATCACCATAGGTATGTTCTACACCCTTCTCATCTTGTCTTATGCTTACATACACACATATTATTTTTATATACTTTTAATTTAATTCAGTGGCGTTTGTAGACTTTTTATGTTGGGCTGTTACATCATACCAGAAGATCTCCTATGATACAAAAAGTGGAGGTAATCAAAAGATTGTAGTTTGGTGTGTGTGACAACTGTGTGGATGTTTCAGATGAAGAGACTCAGTTGCCTCACATATCCCTGGTGTCCAAAGAAGAGAGAGATCGCACCACTAGTGATCAACAGGCAGAGAACAATCAATTTATAGTATCCTTGGATGAAGCGCTGTGGAGAGTGAGTTTATCCTATACGTAATATACTGTCCTAAGTGGGGTAGACAGAGAGGATGGAATGCCACACAGCTCTATCCCTACATATGTACTTGTTTCGCATCCACACATTTATACAATTTCTCATACACGCACGGCGATTTCTCTTACTTAAGATGCAACCATCCCTGTGAATTTGATCCACGTAATCAATTAAAATATAATATTTCAACCAACCTGACAACTCATAAACTTCATAATTCACTCGGTGTCGGGTGCCTTGCCTGAAAAAGAAAGATAACTCATAAACGAGTGGTTGGCCATTGAACAAAGAATAGAAATACTTTAATTAAGTAAAACAATGTACAAATAATTATTCTTAGATTACACTATTATTACATGATATAGAATTAAGAGTTGTACCCCCCCCCCCCCTCTTATGTATACATATTGCGTAAATATAGTCATGAATTAATCTGTGAAAAAACTCTTTGCAGGAAGCTGTGAGTGCCTTCAACATTAGAACGCCAATGCTGGACATCAAGTAAAGCAATATATCTGCCCGATATCACTCACCATCCACCCCACCAGTCATGAAGAAATGAGCGACATAATAAATACATTGTTTTATTTACCTTCATTGCTATCTCAACATTTTAAATGATCATCAATTTTTTTAGATTTAAAAGAATTTTGTTCGATGCAAATGTTATTCAATTTTCTGATTTATCTCATTCTGACACCCACAAATAAGTTGTCTAATGCACGTCTTCCTCTTACCTCAGTTTTTTTTATAAACATGTAACTTGTGATTTCTCTTCAATACAATTTTGTTCAATACTGAACTGTAGATGAATAATTGTGTAACATTAACTTTTTTGTACAAAATATTCATTAAAATGCTAATAAAATTTACATAATTCCAAACTCCACTAATTTAATTTCACCAACAGGTATGCTGTAAGTCCTCTTTTCAGAAATATACAACACTCTGGAGATATTATAAACCATTAACAAACAATTTATTGAATACACAACTAAGCTTCAGTAAGATTTTATTCAAAGATTAATTTTAACCAAGATCAAAAGATATCGACTGTGATCAGGACAAAGGGTTTAAACTACATTGGTAAATTTTTTTAGGAGAAGCAAAAAAACCATCTTATTGTAATGTAGTTCTTTTATTATGTCATAAAAATTGAAGAGAAAATATTCAGGAACTATCAAGTTATAAGTAAAAAAAAAACGTATAACAACTTTTGCCAAAATTGTGGTTTGATGCCTTTGTCCCGAGCACAGTCGAATATAACTTAATAAAAATAATACACTTACATTTAGTACTTCCACGAGAGGGAAGTTTTTGAAAGTCACGAATCAGCTTTCAAGAGCTTTCTAAAGCACCATAATTCTGAGACTATCAATGAGATTTGCAAAGTATCACATTTTTTCTTATATCCATTAACACAATGAATACATATTTTATTAATCTAATAGTGAGGCACAAATTTTTCATTTGCGGTGACTCGTGCGTGTTTTGTAACTCCATCTGAGTTGAATATAAAAGTATATATGTAATACGATCTAGAGGTAAAAAATAAAGATCTGAATAAAGTTATAAATTATATTTACAATAATAATAAAAATAAAAGTCATAGTAAATATAAAATTAATTATGTACATGATATATTACATAACAGTCTTGTCTATCCTAACTACGTAGTAATAATCACACACAGCAATGTGATGTGTAATAATATCTAGGTATATGAGATTCAGAATCTCTGTTGGAATGTGTTTTGTTGTTGTGCATTGTTCTGTTGTTGTTGTCCTCCTCCGTACATCATTTGTTGCTGACTGTGGAAGTCTTGTTGACCTCCCTGCTGCTGTCCCCCGCCTCCACCACCACCCCCTCCCTGCTGCTGTTGTCCAGTGCCTGCACCTCCTCCCCCAGTTCCCTGCTGCCCACCTCCACCCTGTTGTCCAGCACCGGCCCCTTGCTGAGCACCTCCCGCTCCCCCTGATGTCCTTGCCCTCTTGGCTGACCCCCCTCCTGACTGCATCTCCATTTGCTGTTGTTGTGAACTGGCCTGTAAACATGTATGCTATGCAGACTCTACTATACACATATATACGTGGCAGTGTGCGGGGACGCATGGCGTGTTGCTTGTTTGGTTTATTACTTAGCTGTTAGTATTGGTATAAAAAGGTTATATATATATATATATTTTTTATTAGTAGGTAGGTAGATATGTATAAATTTATATTTATATAATTAGATAAGGACACTTTGTAACAATCAGACGCACACCCCCGACCCACACAGTGTAGGTACGGTGTGTGTGGGTGTGTGTGTGTGTGATTGTTATTGGAGGCAGACTCACTTGAACCCCTCTGCCCCTGTCACAGTCAGCCCTCTTGTTGGATTGCCCGGGGAAGGTAGACCTCTGAAATATGTCTCTCTGTTCCTCACTGGCTCACATGTCACACACAGACACGCATGTGGACAGTGGAGTACCACACATTGCGTGTGTATGTAGTACTGCACTGTCCATGTGCGTGTGCAACATGAGTGCCAACATAACAAATACAACAAACATACATACTACATACAGTACACGACACATTGATATAAATATATAGAGGCTCGTTACAATCAACTACTTGGATAGATGGTGATACAGTATTACTTTGTGTTGTGGAGTTGTTGGGTGAAAATTAGGTGGTGTGTGTGTGTGGGTGTTAGTGTATAAAACACTACATTCAACATCTTCCAGACAGACACAACATTCAGTCTTTCTCTTTCTTACTCACATCTCACTGAGTGGGGTGTAGAATGCGCTGGCTACCTTCTGAGGTAGTAGTGCGTCCTCATGTTGAATAACCTCATCTGAAATGATTACAAATATATGGACCACATAATTATATACAACGATTGTTTTTCATTGGTGACACTTTCACATCACACAATTTGTACAACAAATAAAGTTATAAGTGGTCAGGTCAGTTGTGAACAAGAGATTAGAGGTTCAAATACAAATACTCTGCCTTCACCTGAATATTGCTTTAAATAGTGTTTTAAAATGGACATCAAGTGTTGTGAATTGAGATTCAAATAAAAATAAAAAAAAAAAAGATTTCCTTCATTTAAAGTTTGAACAGGTGTAGTTAGTGTGATACGAGATGAGTTGATTGATAACTTTACTGCTACTAAGTATTTATAATATGTATAAAACTTTTAATAATATTTCTCATTCTATAACTTCTGTCCTACACATTTACTAGGCAAATCAACCTATATGAGCTGATATGTGCCAATAACCTAATTAATATAATGAAGTGAATACGATATTACAGGGCTATAGAATTATATGGGACAGAAAATGTATGAAAATCACAATACAGTATTCAACATGTTTCCTATTATTGATTCATGTAAGTGCCACATACATATATGGAGTTTGTGTTTTGAAGGAATTTATTTAGAGTTTTTTACTTGATACTTGTTAATTAATTTCTAATAGTATTACTATGTGTGAAAACAAATGACTTTAATATCAAATATGTATGTAGTTGTATAACAAAATCTGAAGAGATAGGATGTCTTTAGAAATATTTAGAAATATGTTTAGGTAATTTTAATGAATTGGAAGTGTTGTATAGTGGTAAGGATTATAGTTTGTGTGTGGGTATGTTGTGTGTGTGTTGTGCGTGCGTATGAAACATTACATTCTGTTGCTGTTGTTGCTGTCGAGCTTTAGATTCAGATTTATCCTCCTGGTCATCATCCGTGAGGAACTCCCTCTTGGGATATGGGATGACACAACCAGCAAACACGTCCTGTAAACAGAAAGACAAACAAATGCAGGATGTGAGTGGAGAATGCAAATGATAAAGGTGAGGTTATTGTCTATTGAGTAGGTTGTTGTGGATGGGGGTACCTGCGTGGGCAGGGGCTCCTCTGTGAAGTAGGCATCGTGCATGGCTTGCTCAGAGGTGATACGCTGTGCTGGATCCATGAGCAACAGACGCTGTAACAGATGGAAGGCTTTGCTGTCGGGCTTTATCTTGTGTCGGTCCATGTATTTACTTAAGGAACAGTTCTGATAGCTGCAAGCAACACACACAACACATGACTCATCATTATCCATAGAGAGGGACTGACTCATCATTATACAATTTATAAATAATACTAACTTGGATCTCTTAAAATCTTTGGTGAGTGTTGGATGCTCAGGCATCTTGCGGATATCCTCCCAATCCTTGTCCAAAGGGAAGCCCATTACATTGAATATCCTATCCAGCTGATCGTGGTGGTAAGGGTTACTGGTCTTAATATCTTCTTGTCTACAGTGGAAAATGGGTTCAGAGGTGAGCAGCTCAGCAAATATACAACCAATGGCCCATATGTCTGTGCAACAATACAAAATATTTTATTACTATCATTTTTTACTATGGATTTGTTCATTACTTGTTTTTTATTATTACGACACCTCCGTGAGAACAACATTTATTTACTGTAGAATTTTGGATGGATGGAAGTCGCCAGACTTCTGCGGTATCCTGGTGGACAGTGAGTCTCCTTCAAGGCTGGGTTCACGATAGCATAAATATCGCTCGACGTCGAGTGACCTGAGCGACAATGAAGTTGCAGTGAGTGGCGAATGTCACCCCGGATATCATGAACAACTTTGAGCGTTTTTATGATCCAAATGTCATTGTAATGGCGCCATTTTCGTAAGATTCATTCGCGATCTGAAAAATCTGCACTAACTATTTTAATTTCTCTTCCATTTCACTTCTTGAACTAAAAAAATATGATTTTCTATTTTGAAAAATTGTATACGACAAGAATACACCATAATTACGATTAACTTCGCAATTGTTTTGACAACCACCATCACTCAAACGTCAAGGTAACTGTCAGAGCGATAATCACCCTGCTATGATTTTGGTTGTTCGGTTATCACCCGACGACATGCCTGAACGCGACAGTGCGAGTCGTCGGGTGACTCGCTCCGGCTTCGTGAACGATCGGAGCTTCGTCGAGTGATCACTCGACGACTGCATGAACGCTGCCCAGTATTGATTGGTCTTTAAGAACTATTTTTTAATACTTTGACACGGTACTAAAGGGAACCTTTACATCCTCTTAGTACTGAAGAAAAAGAATTTGTCTATATTTTCTGTTGTCTTTTTCAATATTTTATTTTATTTATTTGTATGCTATGTTTATTGCTCTCTCTTTCTATTGTATTATTGATGAAACCAAGTGTCCTGTAAAGACATATTATGGGAGATGTTGAAGAATGAAGAATTATAAAAGAGAGACGATGGTCCTGGCTGGGACATGTTTTGAGAATGCCTAATGATAGTTGGCCAAAAAGAGCACTGTTTTTCCGTCCGCAGGGGTTCCGTCGGCCCGGGCGTCCCTCTTTCACAATACACCGTTCCTATGACAACAATATCAGAGTTCAAGGAATGTCGTGGAAAGAGGTGACGCAATTGGCACAGAGACGCTCTGAATGGAGGAGACTGGTTTCTGCCCTGTGCTCCCGAGAGGAGCGTTGAGGGCGATGATGATGATTTATAAAAGTGTGAGCAAGCCGCATCAGCAAACCGTGCAACAAGTATTACACCACTGTACTGGTAAGGTAAGGATGGAGATGAGAGAATATAACTTACCAATAGCCTTGGTATAATGTCTTGCTCCTAACAGAAGCTCAGGAGCTCGGTACCAAAAAGTGACTACCACAGGGTCTAAGTCAGCCAATGGTTTCAGTGGGGCATTAAACAGACGAGCAAATCCCATGTCGGCTATCTTCACCCTGCCACGCTCCACTCCCTCACCCATTACCAGGATATTGGCAGGCTTCTGTAAAGGAGAGTGTGTGTGTCTATGTCTATATATGTGCCTTTACTATTGTATCGAACAAGGCTCCCCCAGTGTACTCTTGCAAGAGTATGTTGTTTTGTATGCTGACGCACTACACCGTAATGGTATAGTTAGGCTGTCAGAATAGATATTTTGTATCTGTCATGCCTAGCCATGTGGTGAGTGTGGATGGCATACACACCATTTTAATTCAATTTCATATCTATATTTTCATAATGTGTGTTTTGACGTTACACTGCGTCAGCATAGTTAGGTAGTCAGCACAGATAGGTACAAACCTATCACAGTGTGGTGGTGCGTGGACGGTGAGTATCGGCCGCTATATAAATCATGGCATTTTCATAAATAAACTACAACCGTGCGTTTCACTACACCACCACTCTACCTATACCTACAACTGGGATCACAACTACTGCTAGACTCGACTGGATTGGAAACCTATATAAATCTCTGAGAGATAGACACTCATAAAGAGTCACCAGATGACATGTCACATTACATACCAAGTCTCTGTGTAGCACCCAGTTGGAGTGTAGGTAGTGGATCCCATCAAGGATCTGATACAGGAGGCTCTTCACCATCCCCTTGGGCACCATCACAGGTTTCTTGTTGGCCTTGGCTGCTCTGTGGAACTTGATAATGTGCCAAAGATCATGCTCTGCATAGTCAAACAGTAGCCAAACCTTTCGGTCTGTGTGCGAGAGGAAAACTCGAATCAAATTTATCACATTTGGGTGCTTCAGCTCTCTTAGTAACTATAAAGAGGAAAAAATAAACAAACACTACCCGATAGTATAATATTATTACACATATTAAGAAATAATCTAGATTATAAGCAGTATATATATCTAGAATTACTAAGTGTATATTATATTTTAAACACTTACAGCGATTTCTCTGCACGCTGACATAGATAGTCCTGTGCCCTCGATTTGTTTCAGTGCATAGTCTCTTGTGTCTGAGCCATCCTTCCTGCGGGCCTTATATACATGTCCATACGTGCCTCGCCCTACCTTGCACCCTTCATAGTCAAACAGATCTTCAACCTTAGTTCTTTCGCTTTGAGTTTTCATTTTAAATTCATAATCCATCATCACATTACCCCCCATTGTATATTATTGTTCCACACTTTACCGGCTTATATTAACGTGAAATACGCAACTTCACTGATTTCTTTAATAGCTCATTTGCTTTTTAGGCACTTTCTTTACACAAAATCAAACAATGGAACTCAAAAAGTTGTTGCAGGATAATTAAAACATTAAAATTCCATATCCATCCACTGCGCGCAAATATATTTTTTTTGTCAAAAGGCGAACAGCCGTAATCCGACTCTTACAAGTTTCATAGAAGATTTTTCTGAGATTTCTGGATTTATGATACACTATCAGCGGACAGCGAGTCACTCAATGATCCGATTTAATGAGTTCATGATCCGAGAACTGTGAGTTGTGAATCGATATCCGAAATCGCATATGCGATAAGCCCGCGCCTTTTGGTAATTTCTTGGAACATAAACATGTACACTGTATAATCAATAAAGTTTTAGTTATTTATTTATCCTGAGTTTATTCATAACTTACCAAATAAATTCAACCTTTGAATTTTTTTTAATACTATTGTGATTACCTATACTATTCTGGTACCGACACTTATGTATGCAAGCGAAACTTGGACGTGATTGAAAAAGCATGAGAGTGGAATAAATGCTGTGTATATGCGTTCACTGAGAAGAATGGTTGGTAAAACGATGCGAGATAGAGTGAAGAATGAGGATATCAGGAGAATGAGCGGATGTGAGAGGAGTGTTGTGGACAGAATGCGTGTAAACAAGTTGAGATGGTTTGGACATGTTGAGCGAATGCAAGATGGTTTGGACATGTTTTCAGATAATATTTGGAAAACAGGCAACAGATGGTGGAGATAGGTGATGCTAGATCACGAATGGCCCCGGTGAACTGTGGAGTCCCGCAGGGATCCATTTTGGGCCCTTTATTATTTCTCATATACACCAATGACCTACCTAGCTGTATTGGTGAACTATCTAACGGCTTTGATGATGGTGAAAATGATCAAATTGTCATGTTTGCCGATGACACTTCCCTGTTAATTAAAGATGATCAAAGCAAAGAGATAACAATGAGTAGAACGTTGAATGCTCTGAATAATGTGGAGAGATGGTTCGGCGACAATAACCTAGTTTTAAACGTGACAAAAACAAAATAATACAATTCACTTCTCCTTGAAGCAAACTGACCAGCCTGACCCGGTGAATTGCACACTCTCTGAAAGAGGCTTAGAAGTAGCAAACCAATGTAAATTTTTAGGCGTGACTGTTGATAGGAAGTTGCAGTGGACGCCGCATATTGAAGGCCTTTGTAAGAGACTCAATTCTGCTATATACGCAATAAAAAAGATGAAAGAAACATGTGGCCTCGAGGCGGCGAAATCTATCTATTTTGCTTACTCCCACAGTATCATGACCTACGGGATACTATTTTGGGGTATGGGCGCGGACGCCAAAAGAGTATTTACTCTACAAAAACGGGCAATAAGAACCCTGCTTGGGATGAGGACGAGAGACACATGCCGCAACATTTTCAAGGATCTGGGCATACTTACTCTTCCGAGCACGTTTATACTTGAGTGCCTGAGGTACGCACATGAAAATTTGATAAATACCCCACTAAACTCGGATAGTCATAGCTATAATACACGCATGGGAAATCTTATCCGACCCATATCTCACAGGCTGTCAAAGATATCGAAAAGTTTTTTTATGTATGAGCGTTCGTTTGTTTAACGTACTACCAGAAGGATTAAAGCATTTAGAACTTGATGCATTTCGAGGAGAGGTGAAAAAGTATCTTGTTGATAAGGAATTTTATTCAGTCGACGAGATGCTCTCTGGGACCAGGGATCCCAGATAGCATTGATTATTTGATTAAATTGTTTACATGTGCTTTGATTTTGCGGTTTTTCTGATTGTCTTTACATAATGTAAGCTTCCTCTGGTTGATCATAACGGGTGTTACTGCCAGTATGAGTGGTTGATAATCAATGGACGTGAGTGCTGATCTGAGCTCTATACACTCCTTTCAGCATTCGATTTTATTCTCACAACTTGTATGCTTAAAATTGACTACTTACAGTTTCTGACGAGATGCAAATCTGAGCTCTTTACACTCTGATTTTGCCATTGATATTTCTCTGGGTGTTAGGTGCCCGTTATTGTATTATTATTTGTCTGTTTTTATTCTCTTTTAATGTAATATTACTGTAATGCTTAACTGACGAGTGCAAGTGCTCAAATTCAAGCCTACGCATGATGGATAAGAATAAAGATGAAAGAATGACGAAGAGGATGCATTTGTCTGAAAGAGGAAGTGTGAGGAAGCGCGGACGGCCAAGAACCACGTGGCTTGAGCACGTGGATCAAATCCTTAAGGACGGCCGCGTGTTGAGTAAGAGAAATCGGCGAACATGTATGAGAAACTGGATGAATGTGGAGGAAGTGAAAGAAGTTTGTAAGGATAGATCTATATGGCGTTCCGTTCTCTCTGCCTACCCCTCCTGGGACACGGCGTGAGGGTATAGATAGATAGATAGATAGATGTACAATGAAGTTTATTTTATTTATTAAGAGTAGAGCACCTCGGTATTTCCATTCAAGTGGAATCCGGAATCAGGGGAATAAGTAGGGCATTCAGCCGAATTAGAGAGAGAACGTTGGAAGTGTGGCAAGAAAGATGGGACCGGGGGAGAACCGCTAGGCTTGTCTACGGTTTTCTCCCAGATGTGAGAGAGAGGATTAAAAGGCGTTTCCTGTCCTTTGACCACTTTTCTGTTCAGTTGGTGACGGGCCATGGGGAGCTAAAAGCCAAGCTCTTTGAGCTTGGGCTTGCGGACGACCCGTGGTGTGCTTGTGGGACGGGAGCTCAGTCTGCGGGGCACATCCTGTGGGAGTGCCCATTGATGATGGATGCAAGAAACGTGATGATTGATAGTATGAGTGATGACACTCCTAGACCCTTCTGGTTTGCGGAGTTGATGACTTGTCCTGGGAATTTCAGGGCCTTTTTGAAGTTTGTAGATGTCTGGGTGTCTCGGTGGGATCTCCTGCGTGAGCCGGGCTCGCTTAGGAGAGCTTGATGGTTGATTTTGCCTTGTGTGATTGTGACTGTCGCGGGCGAACTCGTTTTTTTTTCGTCTTTGTATTGTCCTGTCTCCCTTGGTGGAGAGTATTAGGTCTGGTTGGGATGTCCCTTGGGGAGGGAAGCGTCTTTGCAACAGCCCCGGTAACGGCGACCCTCGGGTTCGCCGGCCTGAATAACCTAGTAAAAGTCTCTGGACACCTCAACTCAGCTTTTGTTCCATAATATTATGCAATTATTTTGTAAATATATTACGCACTTTTACTTTTTATTATTTTGTAACTTAGGTTAAGATAACTTGTTTATTTGATTACTTTTCTTTTTTTTGTATATGTTTGCTTCTCTCGTATAAAGGTACATCGAAGGAGTTTAGTCAAAAGATTTCACACGGAGGTTTTGGCGGTTTGGTGGTTTGGCCGGCCAGCCCTTCAGGCTGCCCACTATGGCGCCTCCGGTGTGGACAAGATTTGTTAAGTGTAGAATTTCGGATAAATGGAAGTCCCCAGACTTCTGCGGTATCCGGGTGGACGGTGGGTCCTTCAATGTATATTTATTAAATAAATTTTTCAGCGATCCAATATCGCATTCATTTTGACTATGATGCTGACATTCAATACTAATTCATAGATAATAGAACAAACAAACGTCGTTTCAGTGAAAGGGTCTTTCATCAAAATTATTTTGGGTAGAAATCGATTTCATTTGTCAACGGTGGTGATCACTATTGATGCACAACAGTGAACACTATTTTTACATTCAGTTGTGATTTATTACACTTTTCAATTTATTTAGAGCAGTGATTCTCAGAGACTCGACGAGGTCCACGGTGGCTCGTGACTAAAAAATGGGGGTGCACGAGTCGTAAGTGGGGGTCCACGAATCCATAGTTTAAGTATCGGATATTCGGTAAAAGCACAATAGTTGGTACAAATACCCGGTACATTGTAGGAAAAGGTACTGTGAGAAAATATTCTTTAAGAAAACCGAAGACTTTTTGAAATATTTCAAATTCCTATACCATCTCGAAAATTTAGCGCCGGGGGAGGGGGGGGGGTAGAAATACAGGGGGTCTACCGGAACCAGCAATTTTTTTAAAGTGATCTATGAGGAAAAAAGTTTGGGAGCCTCTGATTTAGAGGATCATCTGAGTGAACTAGCCGAATGAATACCGTGCTGTAGGCTGTAGGTCAAAGATTATTATAGTCTGTATTATTTTCAGCGATCCAATATCGCATTCATTTTGACTATGATGCTGACATTCAATACTAATTTATAGATAATAGAACAAACAAACGTCGTTTCAGTGAAAGGGTCTTTCATCAAAATTATTTTGGGTAGAAATCGATTTCATTTGTCAACGGTGGTGATCACTATTGATGCACAACAGTGAACACTATTTTTACATTCAGTTGTGATTTATTACACTTTTCAATTTATTTAGAGCAGTGATTCTCAGAGACTCGACGAGGTCCACGGTGGCTCGTGACTAAAAAATGGGGGTGCACGAGTCGTAAGTGGGGGTCCACGAATCCATAGTTTAAGTATCGGATATTCGGTAAAAGCACAATAGTTGGTACAAATACCCGGTACATTGTAGGAAAAGGTACTGTGAGAAAATATTCTTTAAGAAAACCGAAGACTTTTTGAAATATTTCAAATTCCTATACCATCTCGAAAATTTAGCGCCGGGGGAGGGGGGGGGTAGAAATACAGGGGGTCTACCGGAACCAGCAATTTTTTTAAAGTGATCTATGAGGAAAAAAGTTTGGGAGCCTCTGATTTAGAGGATCATCTGAGTGAACTAGCCGAATGAATACCGTGCTGTAGGCTGTAGGTCAAAGATTATTATAGTCTGTCACTGTATATTACGTAGTATTATATTCTCTTTGGTCTGTCAGTCAGTTGGCATGATGTGACGTCTGCCAAAATTGTTTAGTCGATTGCATTATTTTCAATAATATTTCGCGATTGATCATTATCTGATTACATAAATAACATTACAATAATACGATTTTGTTTTGATCTGCCAATTGCAACTCTACTCCATAATAATAATATTACCATTTATCGAAATAGCTGCATTCATTGTTAAGAGTACTTAGAGTTTTATAATATATTACCAGACCTGAAGTTGGAAATCAGCTGGAAACCAATTAATAATAATCTAAATAATCATCTATTAGAAGTATCTTTTTTGTGAATGTGATATATACTGTATGCTGGTGTGGTGTAATAAGTATTCAAATGTTGAATGATGTGTGATATGTGTATTGACCTGCAAGTTTAAAAGAAAAAAAAGATATGTTGCGTAAAGTGTTAAAGTATGGCGCTGTAGTGGGTACTGGAGCAGGCATAGTATGGGGCGTGAGTGCTAGTGAGAATGATATCAACTCAGTAGGGATTGTAAGGCTGGGCAGGTCTGTAGCGACAGCGTACAGCATTGGGAGGGTGTATAAGAAAGAGTTGTATGGGGGCACAAAGCAAGGTGGCAGGCGATGGGACAAAGGGACTGCAGAGTATAGAGATGCCAAATGTAGGGCGCATCAGAAGGCCGCAGATATGTTGCTAGAACTTTGTAGGACTAATAAAGGTGTATATGTTAAAGTAAGTTGTGTTTAAATTGGATCACATTGTGTACTGCACATAGGTGCCTATATATTATTTCATTTAAAGTATATTGTTTTATAGGTGGGACAGCACTTAGGAGCCTTAGATTATTTACTTCCACAGGAATATGTAAAGACAATGAAAATACTTCATAAAGATGCCCCATCAAATCCTTTAGAGAAAATTTTCAAGGTTATACGGGAAGACTTTCATCAGGAGGTAAAAAGTATTCATTTCAACCAATGATTCCTCATAATGTCCAAGAGGATCTAAGAGACAATTATCTCCAGACTCAGATTTAAATATAATGAGGAGTTTGTAACCCCCTTTCCTTTCCTTTTGCTAAATTTTGGATCAAGAATCAATTTTATGGAATATAACTCAGTTTGAATTATTTCTAAGTAGCTAATCATAGTTTGCTGGGCAATAAAGATTAACAAATTAAATATTTAATAGTTTTAAATTAACTGAATATGTATATAATTTATTTAGCCAGATGAGTTGTTTGATGACTTTGGATGTGAACCTGTGGGAACAGCTTCTCTAGCTCAGGTGCACCGTGCCGTCCTCAAAGACGGTACAAAGGTGGCTGTAAAGGTGCAGCATCATTATGTCAGGGAGAATGTAAAGGTAAGTGAGGTTATTGTGAGTGGTGGATAATGTAACGGTTGATAAACACATGTGTCAGTGGATAAGTGTTTTATTTATATAGTGCAGTGTATTGTGTCATGTCATGTCACGTTACGTTATGTTACAGGTAGATATGAGAACTATGGAAACCTTGGTCAATATAATGTCTTGGTTCTTCCCCGACTTTCAAATGCAATGGCTAGTAGATGAGACTAAAAAGAATATTGTGAAGGAGTTGAACTTCTTAGAGGAAGGACGCAATGCAGAGCGTGTATCGGACATGTTCCAGGCATACAAATGGCTAAAGATCCCTCGGATATACTGGGAGTATTGCACACAGAGGGTACTGGTCATGGAATATGTGGAGGGAGGACAGGTCAATGATTACCAGTACATCAAGGTACGCTATACATCACATACTATTACCACATACACAATATGTACACTATACAACTTAGTTTGATGTTTATATGTTACAGGACCATAACATAGATCCCAACAGTTTGTGCAGGAAGCTGGGTGATCTGTACTCGCACATGATTTTTGTAAAGGGTTTTGTGCACAGTGACCCTCACCCGGGGAACATCTTGGTGCGTCGGGACCCGGGAGACAAAGATCTTACCATGTACTTATTGGATCATGGACTCTACGCTGTAATTACTTATTTATATCTGTATACATTATACAGGTCAAATCTCGATATAACGAAGCTCACGGGACCGAACAAAACATTTCGTTATACTGAAAATTCGTTATACCGAATTCATAGAATTATGACACCCAAACATACACAAGTGTACTCCTGAGTCAAAATAATGGTAATAGGATGTCCGATATTCCAGCTTGAATAATATATAGGTACCTATAGCAGAACAAATACATACTAGACTTTAGCGCGGTACATTTTTTGCGCAACATTAATAATTACAACAATAATAATAATTATGCTGTCTCACTCCACATCATTAAGATGATAATGGTCTCTTTCCTACTAATGCTGAAGTATAGAACACCCTTTGTACCTGCTGAGGGTGTCGTGTTCCTATCATAAAAAAATCTTTGTTACTGGACAGAAAACAAATAAAACAGCGATCTTCAAACTGTGATACATAGATTTATTTAAAAAGTATATTTATTGCATACATACTCCACATGATGAAATGATTTAAAATAAAAAAAATATGTTAATATAAAAAAGTGTACAAAAACAGCAGAAGATTATTATTTTTTGACAAAAAAAATAGAAATTTTAGTTTGTTTGAATTTTCTGTAGCGGCTTTAAAAATGTATTCCTCCAACTTTGAAATATTTTAAAAAGCATCTTATATCTCCTCCAAAATGCTTACTTTCTCCTTCAGAGCGAATTGTCATCGTTTTTGCTCCATTTTAATAAAGACAAAAAACACACAAAAATGATGTAATGTAAAATGTTTTTTAAAAAAAGTTTAAAATCACAATTTAATACAAACACAACAGGATACAGTGCAATGTAAAGTTTTAGAATCAGCGAAATAAAGATGGGCAATAGACAATAAAACGAAATAAACAAGAGGAACACTTGTAAACCATATGTGATGCAATCACTTATAAACACGTGTTATGTCACTAAAAGTCAAAAATAATCCAATTTCACAAAAATTTTGAGTAAATTTAGAAGTAAATTCTAAAGCACTGAGACAAAAACTTCGTTATACTGAGATCGGTCTTCGTTATAATGAATTTTGGTTCAGTACATTTTGTATGGAAATTTCTCGGGGACAAATTATAGATTCGTTATACTGGAAATTTCGTTACTTCGGTATTCGTTACACCGAGATTTGACCTGTTATATAAATCATCTACTCACACATTTCATTCAAATGTTTGTCTGTAGCCTGTAGATAGAGTATCGGCCTCGTGAACAATGGGTCTGTGGTTCAATACCAGGTGCCGGCAAACTCCCCTTTCACAACACAAGCTTTTAGTAGCTTACTGTGAAAGGTGTATAAGGTTGTATTTGGGTTTATAACAAAACCCAGATATATAAAAAAAGAATAATATGATGAAATAATCTTTAGAGATGATTTAGTACCATGCGTAATTGTATGTACATTCCTCCACACTCCACACATTCCAAGTCACATAAATGTTTTATGTAACAACATAGGTACTTTAAGTGAGAGATTCAGAAACTTTTCTTAACATTTATATTGAACCATGTAAAAAAAGAAAGATGATGGTTTTGTGGTTGACCACAAAGTATTACAGTACCACCACAACATACTGACAGTAGAACAGGCCATAAAGTTTTATAGCTATAAGTCATAACAATGTGGGTACGTGGGAAGCTAGAGAGTAGGGACTAGGGAGAGGGTGCAGTAAACTGTTGTAATCTACTATATACTATCGTATTATCTCGCTCGTCAATGGTAAAGGTTTACCGAAATCGATCGCGATTTTAAAAAATCAAGTAACGGATGTGCATTGTAGAATATTTAAAAAACATTCAAAATGTCTCGTAACTGTTACATAGTTAATCCTTCTAAAATAACTGATATTGTTGTAATCCTTTTTAACACTGAAAAATGTTTTTACATTGACATTATAATTTATTTCATATTTATTTTACCATACAAAAAAATAGTACAATAATGAATATCCAATTTATTCCATAATGCTGTTTTTTTCTGATTTTTCATAAATGGTAGATTTATGAGAGAAAATAGTAATGTAGTCAGAATGAGCTATGTGTCCTCTCACTGTGCTGCACTACACTCACTGGGAACTTGATTAAATAAAAAAAAATAGTAATGTAGTCAGAATGAGCTATGTGTCTTCTCACTGTGCTGCACTACACTCACTGGGAACTTGATTAAATAAAAAAAAATAGTAATGTAGTCAGAATGAGCTATGTGTCCTCTCACTGTGCTGCACTACACTCACTGGGAACTTGATTAAATAAAAAAAAATAGTAATGTAGTCAGAATGAGCTATGTGCCCTCTCACTGTGCTGCACTACACTCACTGGGAACTTGATTAAATAAAAAAAAATAGTAATGTAGTCAGAATGAGCTATGTGTCCTCTCACTGTGCTGCACTACACTCACTGGGAACTTGATTAAATAAAAAAAAATAGTAATGTAGTCAGAATGAGCTATGTGTCCTCTCACTGTGCTGCACTACACTCACTGGGAACTTGATTAAATAAAAAAAAATAGTAATGTAGTCAGAATGAGCTATGTGTCCTCTCACTGTGCTGCACTACACTCACTGGGAACTTGATTAAATAAAAAAAAATAGTAATGTAGTCAGAATGAGCTATGTGTCCTCTCACTGTGCTGCACTACACTCACTGGGAACTTGATTAAATAAAAAAAAATAGTAATGTAGTCAGAATGAGCTATGTGTCCTCTCACTGTGCTGCACTACACTCACTGGGAACTTGATTAAATAAAAAAAAATAGTAATGTAGTCAGAATGAGCTATGTGTCCTCTCACTGTGCTGCACTACACTCACTGGGAACTTGATTAAATAAAAAAAAAATAGTAATGTCAGAATGAGCTATGTGTCCTCTCACTGTGCTGCACTACACTCACTGGGAACTTGATTAAATAAAAAAAAATAGTAATGTAGTCAGAATGAGCTATGTGTCCTCTCACTGTGCTGCACTACACTCACTGGGGACTTGATTAAATAAATAAAAATAGTAATGTAGTCAGAATGAGCTATGTGTCCTCTCACTGTGCTGCACTACACTCACTGGGAACTTGATTAAATAAAAAAAAATAGTAATGTAGTCAGAATGAGCTATGTGTCCTCTCACTGTGCTGCACTACACTCACTGGGAACTTGATTAAATAAATAAAAATAGTAATGTAGTCAGAATGAGCTATGTGTCCTCTCACTGTGCTGCACTACACTCACTGGGAACTTATTCAGTTCTGGTGATATTTAATATCTATACCTACCTATTATATTTTAATTAAAATACATATTTAGTTAACACTTCACATGAAAGTTTGCAATAAACAGATACGTTATTTAATTTCCCTAGAATATTATTGTACGTCTTGCATTTGTTGAGTTTAATAGGCAGTTACAATGGACTGTCAATATTTAAAAATAATATCTAATGTACATAACATAACACGTGTAGACAATTCACACAGACCGAGCTAGTCCCAAACTAAGATATGAATCTTGTATTATGGGTACTAACACGGCGATACATATATACATATATGTAATTTTCTGTTTTGATGCTAGAGTTTTCGTTATTGTTTGTTATTTTCTTATGTTTTTTTGTTAACATATATTTCAAAGCAAATCTCCCAGGCCTATCATGTTACTCTCTCTAGTACAGTGTGTGTTTTTGGTTTGTTGTAGAATTTAACAGATAAGTTCAGATACGACTACAGTCAGTTCTGGTTGAGCATCATCCACCGGGACAAAGGTGGCATGCGGAAGTATGCAGAGAGGCTGGGTATCAGAGGGGATCTCTATGGACTGTTTGCTTGTATAGTTACCGGACGACCCTGGGACACTATTGTCAAGGGCATAGACAGAACAAAGCCAAATCAACAGGAGGTATAAAAATAATTGTTTACAAAATGTTATTATAGATATAGAAAAAATGTATGTGAGATTTTTACTCTGTTTGTCGGTTAACTGATGATGATAACTAATAATCCCTTTCAGAAAAATCAACTGTCCTCATCAGCTGGGCACATGATCAATGACATAACAGCCTGTCTACAAGACATGGATCGTCAGACCTTGCTGGTGCTGAAGACTAATGACCTGATACGTAGCATAGAGACAGCTCTGGGGACTGCAGAGAGAATGTGTGGCTTCACTGTCATGGCCAAGTGCTGCCTGGTTTCAGTCAACAATGAGAACTATAAGATGGCTGACACAACATTTCGCAAAATGGCTCTAAAACTCAATAAAGTTTATATCCTCTTCTGGTATTATATATATAATATACTCACAGAAATCAGATTTAGATTTCTATTATAACACAACATATTAGATAATACATTGTCGGGGTGAGGGTCTGTTGTTAGGGTGATGGTTTTATAAAGGATGTTATTTACATATATTTTTATCTACATTCAGTAGGTACCTATGTTACCTATTTTATATAATTTGTTATATACATACACACATATTCTATTTATTATAAATATGTTATATACGAGGTATTATGGTCTGCATTTATTAGTATTAATGAGGAGTGTGCCAAATATTTATTCATGCAATATCACATCATGTCATGTCATGTCATTCTATTTACCTACTCTGTCTCTGCACTCTCTCTATATTGTTTTTAGCCATCTGATGAACAAGTGTTGCCATCGTGATGACTATATTACATAATAATAGAGTGAAGTGGCAGGGGTGTCATTCCATATGTAGGATTCCGAGGTTACCACAACACATTAGAGTAGTTAGTTCATAGTAACTTTGTGAATATTACAGTGAAACGTCTATCTATCATTTTGAAGGGGCCTATTGAAATGAACTAAGGATCCGGGAAAGCAATGAATGCGGGAGTATAGAAGAATCACATTAATATGTATTTTAATGTTTAATATGTAAACAGGAGTATATGATAATAATAAACTTTATTGTACAAAATATTTAGATAAAAAAATAATACAACATAGTATAAACAAATAATTTTGCACAATGGGCGAGTTTATCGCAGAGACGTGATATCTTCCAACTAACCCAAGCTATATAGGTTTTATAAAAATGATACATGTTTCAAAAGCTATAAATCAATTTGTTGAAATAAAAGATTTAGTTACAAAATAAAGAAGGAAGCTGCATCGAGACCAAAATCATACTTTATATTGTATGTAATCTTTCATAATCATTTGCTTTTTTGCTGTGTTATTGTACAGACGTACTATCATAAACAACAGCCGACAGAGTCAGCAAACCGTTCTTTCTTATTCGCTCTCCAATGTTATTGACAATATATACAATTTTTTGCGTAATGTAAACGGTCAATGCGATAAAATCATTAATAGAGAAATGATGGATGGCATATATTTTTACGTGTTTTGTATGAAACTAATTTGGAACTGTAAAAAATAATGACAAATATAGAAAAACAATTATTCGAGGAACGGTATATAGAGGTTTCACTGTATTTCATAAGCAGGGTACATTAATATATAATATATTAATCGTGCATTTTGTATTATGATAAATTTAAAGTAAAATGTAACACAAAATATATCATATATGTATTTAACTCCTCGTGTCTTGTCAGAAAGATTTTCTGTCTGATAAAACCCTCTTTCTAATTGCCTATCATTGCTACAAAGTAATTTATCTGTGAGAAATAATTATTCTAAAAATATATTGCGCAATATTCTGTACAGAAATGTATAACTTTTATATTAATTACATTCCAAACATTTCATGTATAAACTCTTCATATTGTTAAATAATTCATATTGTTAAATATTTTGTTTCCCTAGTCATGTATAAGACGTTTGTTGAGTTTGTGCAAAGTGCTGGAGATACCACTCTGTCCTCCTCAGCTCACTTCATTATGCTGTTGAATGATATGGATGTGGTTGTGATGGAGTACTTTCCCGTTATTGTTCTGTTGATGTTGTTTTGAACAAAGTACTTAATATGTTGTTTCGATATAATATATCTAGCTATATACAAAGTACTGTTACATTTATAAAAGGTTAAGTTATGTTGTACACGGTCTGTATTGGTCTGTATTGGTCTGCATGGTGTCTGGTTGGTTTAGTTAGGTTGGATTTATGATATTAGTATTGACTAAATAAATTTCCGTCCATAATGTGTTGAGTTTCTTGGCAACATGGCATGCCATTGTAAGGATAAAACCAAATGAAAATAGGGAACATGCCAGGGTAGGCTAGCTTTTAACTTGAAAATAAATGTACATAATAGAATTCATTCTATTTCCAAATCTATATTTCAAATAATGATTTATTTTTATTGTCAAAGGATGAAGTTTTAAAATAATATACATATTATTTGGTCTCAAATTTAGTATTTTACGTACTTTATTTTAAATTTAGTATTGTATATAAAAACAACTTTAAAATAATTTTAAATACTCCTATAAAAAAAATTGCATTGAATTAAATGAAAATTTAATCAAGCAAGTGAGGACAATCAATTTATTTATAGTTAAAAATTGAATACCTGGCTAGTCAAATGAGGGGTGTAGAAGCTAAGTTGCATCAATCCTAGAACATTGAAACTGAAAAAAAAAACAGCGCATTTCTATTTCTGCTTAAAGTGTTTTCGGTACTAAATCATTTTTTTTTTTTAAATTAATTTACTTGAAGATGGAGGCATGTTTTCATTGTATTGATTAAACTACAGTGTAGCCAAAGTAAATACAAACATTTCTGTGTTCAATTAAATATTTGTGAAAGAGAATTCAATGTGACTTTGCTTCTAAACCCTTCATATAATATTGTGGGTATATCTGTTTACATAATTATGTATGTACATTCCACGCAAGGTCATGCCATTTGTCTGTTTATGAATCTCTGGGAGGAATGGTCCACATACCCCTTTACAACCAAGGAATGTGACCTCTTCCATTTAGATCTGTAAGGACTATTTAGTCTCATAGATAGGTACTCAATGTTATTTCTGAATATATTTTTATATTATACATTTTACAAAAGAAAATATATTTTACTTTTATAAAAATAATTGTGATTTATTCCCTTTCTGTCCTTATAACAAATAATATTTGTCATGGAACAATCAATGTTAAATCAAGTCAGGTGAAAATAAAATAAAGCATTAATTGCCAATTGGTTACATCATTTTGAACCTGGACAAGTATTTGATCCTGTTAAACCTGATCAAGTATTGATTGTTTCGGCATTAACCTTGTAACTCTTCATTTTAAATTATATAGACCATTAAAGGTCACGTGGTCTTGTCTATGGATTTGCTTTTGCTTGGGGGGCAAACAGTCAGATTGCGCAAATCATCCTTGTAGGATGTTATGCCATAAGAGAAAAAAAAGAAAGTCAGACGACAAAATAATAACAAAATCGACACTGACAGTTTTTTTGATCATTAGGTATTCTTTAGGCGTTCCACCTAATATTACACCGTAATCGTCTGTTGTGTTGGGATGCCTGATGCCCCTCAATGATTTTTCTGTGACGTCATCCTTTAATGGTCTATAATAATATGAGTAAAATTCATTATTATAATTTGGTGTTATTATAGAGTACAACTAACATGCTGGAGTCGGTGAAACCAGTAGTGCATTAATAATACTCTATAGTAACACCAAACAAAAGTAATAAAAATAACTTATTTTATTATATAAGTGTTTGATATTTTGTGGAACAAGGAATTTATAATATAATTCTTCTTGTGATGCTGCTTCAGGTTCCCCCTTCCATTAATTTATTACCATAATGGACATTATGGATAACTGAAATACGGTTCATGTTTCACATCATTTATATTCATTGGTGCATAATGTCTGAACTCATTAGCCAAGTTTTTTGGAAAAGATTTTCTGGTAAATTTCAAATTGCCCTTAATTTTATTCAGAAGCATTTCAAATACCCCTACTTAAGTACATATTATATTTAATATTCTATGAATACTCCACCTCCATCAATGAGGTTCAATAGTAGGTACCTAATTTATCATTCTATGCAAAGTTTAAAAAAGTTTTTTTATTATTAATAGAGATTTGAAAATTAATTTGTCATTATAAAAATAAAGATCAATGAACATAAATAATAAAATTATTATCAAAAATAATAAATGTGGGTAAAATGTAGATACTTTATTTATTAGTGATTCAAATGGAAGATATCTCAATACATCAATGAACTTACACCTAATATACCTAATAATTATTAAATCATATTTTATAAGGATTGTCATGTAATATAAATAGAATAATATTATTAAATAATAATTTATATGAGTGACAGAAAATTCAATTTATAGGTTACAAAAAATACAGAATTGCTGACTTGAGCAACGACATAGTATTAAAAAAAAAAAAATGTTTTTTGGCAAAGGCTATTTGTCCGTAATTACATAGAAAAAAGAAAGAAATTATCAAATTTATCTATGGTGAACTTTTCCATAGAGAAATTATAAAATTTGTCTATGGTAAACTATTTCCATAGACAAATATTAAATTATTTTGTTTATGAAAAATGTAGTATATTAATATTATACTCTATGGCAAAAACTGTCACAATGTAATACTTTTATATTACTGATATACTGTATTTATTTTCTTAATTGATTGTTTGAAGTATTTGATATAACAAATGAAAATACAGTGTTGTTAATCTAATATAATAATACAGTTTATTTCTTTATATTTTTATGTAACTTGGAGGTTTTGTGACAATGCATGATGTACAGCGCCTCCTTACTTTGGAAAAATTCTGGAACTATATCAACAGCACTATGATTGATGATGGGTTATTTTTATTTTATTTATTCACATGGATCATACAGTTAAAACAAATAATATAAACAATTAAACATAAACAATGAGCAAACCAATTAAGATCTCTTAATTGGTTTGCTCATTGTTATATTATTAATAATTTATTTATTAGATCAGAGTGCAAAGCAAATAATATAATATATAGTGTAATTAATCTAATATTTTAAAACAGTTTATTTCTTTATATTTTTATGTAACTTGGAGGTTTTGTGACAATGCATGATGTACAGCGCCTCCTTACTTTGGAAAAATTCTGGAACTATATCAACAGCACTATGATTGATGATGGGTTATTTTTATTTTATTTATTCACATGGATCATACAGTTAAAACAAATAATATAAACAATTAAACATAAACAATGAGCAAACCAATTAAGATCTCTTAATTGGTTTGCTCATTGTTATATTATTATTAATTTATTTATTAGATCAGAGTGTAAAGCAAATAATATATAGTGTAATTAATCTAATATTTTAATACAGTTTATTTCTTTATAATTTTATGTAACTTGGAGGTTTTGTGACAATGCATGATGTACAGCACCCCAATACTTTGGAAAATTCTGGATCTATATCAACAGCACTATGATTGGTGATGGGTTACATTTTTATAAATTTGTTGATTTATTAGATCACAACATTTTTAAAACAAATTACAACACTTCGTAAACAATATAGACACTTGGGTTTATAATAAATTGCTAATCCCTCTGACATATTCTGTACCGAGGTCAGAAATTCATCATAGATGAAAATAAAATTAGTACTAATCTCTGTCAATAAACATTAATATTTATCAACTGAAAATTCATCTGCTTTCAGGCCATCCACTCGTCTACGAGTGATCTAAACTCAATCAAACAAAAAAATCACTTATATGTAAAAAATATAATAAACTTAAAATAAAAAGTACTCCATTGCTTTCCAAATTAATTCAGAACATGGTCTTCTTTGTGTTGCTATAGAGTCCCCAGTAAAAAAATATGTCTCCCACCCTTTTTTGTATGTTTACGAGTGTTTGTGAAAGGCAGTTATTTGTAAAAAATCAAGAGGACTAACTGTTTATTACATGCAGTTGGTCTATTGGCTACCCCGCTTATGGGAAATGGTGTGATGGTATGAATGAATTCTTTTTATATAATTTTTATTTTCTTTGTTGTCCTAGATCATTGACTTGGATTGCTGAGTTCACCTGAAGCAGAACAATTACTGTCTCATAGTTCGTCGGTAGCCTGGAGGTAGAGTCTCGGCCTCTTGAACAAGGGGTCCGCGGTTCGATCCCAGGTGCCGGCAAACTCCCCTTTCACGACACAAGCTTTTAGCTTACTGTGGAAGGTGTATAAAGTTGTATTTGGGTTTATAACAAAACCCAGATATATCTTTTTTTTAAAAAAAAAAAAAAAATTGTGAATCAACGATCTTCACAGCATTTGAAATGCCTGGGTAAAAATCACCTCCAAACTACACAGGAACTGCCAGAAATATTCTCCCATTACTTTGTGATATGAAATAACATGCATTATTATCATCTTTGTTATAAATGGGACAGACTAAGGAAAAAAGATAACATACAGAGCAACCTTTTATGTGTGTGATCATGGGGTATCGGCACTTCTAATAGATATAAGAATAATAAATGATATTAAATTGTATAATATATATATATATTTAAAAGATATATCTGGGGTTTGTCACAAACCCAAACGCAACCTTCTACTTCCTTAACAGGACCATGTGTATTCTCTGTTTATATTTGATTCAAATAAAATAAAAATAAAAAACTTATGATTTATTTACTGTAGACTTATGCACCTAAGTTTTGTACTTTGTATTTAATTCCTTGTTTACACTATCTCATAGTGCACTTTCAAGATGTGAATAAATGTTCCCACTAGTTGGGTAATAAGTTCACATTTGATCTGAAGACATTCTAAAATACAATGTGGTTTCATATACATCGAAAATATCCTCCTGGATGTCAGAAAAAATGTTCAAGATAGATCCCACAAAAACTGAATTCTTATGTGTAGCCTCTAAAAGGAGACATCTTATAGGTTCATATCCCATCTATGTACAAAACATGAATATAATGTCAACGAAAAATTTTGTTGGTGCTCATCTGGTTAGTGCTCTTTCAATGGAGAAACATGCCGTCATTTGTTAGTCAATGTTTCTTTGCTCTAAGGAATGTGAGAAAATGCTTGTCAATAGAAGGGACCAAGAATAATAAATTAATTTGTTGCATTCCGATTAGATTACTGAAATGGTATCTTGGTAAATTTATCCAATTTGCTACTCCAAAGAATTCAGTCGGTTTTTAATGCTGCTACTCAGCTTATTTACAAAATGGATTTATTTTCACAAACATTATTGGGACTCCAGAATTTTTACTGGCTTAAGTGACCAGGGAGAATTGAATTCAAACTTTTTTTTACAGTATTTAAGGCATTAAATGGTATGGGTCCGGAATACATCTCGGAATTCTGTAATCTATAACCATTAAATCAGAGACAAAATTCCCTTGAGTCTCAATCTAAAAGATAAGTTCAGCGCTAGTGTACTTGCACTGTGCCTTATGTAACCACATTTAGCGGTTGATCATGACAGGCAAAATAGAGGGACGCCATCGTGCCTGCGCAATATACAAGATTGGACTGGAATGAAAGGCGTGGAGGAGTTATTCCAGACAGTGCAGGACAGAGAATCCTATGCCAGAGTGATCGCCAACATCGAGGGGACCTGACAGGGCACCTACAGAAAAAGAAGTTAATACTATTTATAAGATCCTGAGGCGGAGCTGCCCACAAAATAATGTTTTTTTTTAATTGGGGCTACTCTTTGTCTCGTATGGATTTACTTTTTATGTCTCTCACATATTTTCAGCATGTAAAAGGCTCAAGCCGTATATTGTAATAAATAAATAAAATAAAATGGTGCTACAAAACTCACTTATTCATTCCGCACTATTTAATGGAGCATCCATCTCAAGGGCGCGGATATTATTACTAAGCTTAGCGGTTCACACAAGCCAAGTGAACATTGAGAATACAAGTAGTGGTGGAGGACCTACTTGCTATTATTAAGTACCTACTAATTTCATTCATCCATACCATCATGACATTTCTCACAATGGGGTGTCGGTGAACTGACTGCATGTAATGAAAACACAGTTTGTCATCTTCGTGTCATATAAAAATGAAACATTTAGGATGGGCAGAAAAACTCACCTTGTACTGAAGTCCACTCTATTATGAATATATTAGGACTTAAAATAAATCGAACCTATAAGAACCAAAATTAATTTATCAACATAACAGCTATTTGGGAAAGTACTTTTTTTTTTTAATTATGTAGATCTTTAGATTTAAGGTCAAATGTTAATGTAAACAGCGCTTTTTATTAAAAAAAAAAAAAACATCCTTGTAGTAGTACCCACAGATCTAAAGTTTGCAAACGGTGAGTTAATAAACCTTAAAAAGCTCTAACCGATTTATTACACTTTATCTGGTTATGGAAATAGCTTTGTTCTCAGACAAAATATACGAGCTTAATGCTCTTTACACGGGAACATACCTATAAAACATGAAATATACAAGATGACAAATGTTTAATGATATTACACTATTCAAGCATTGAAAGTTTGCTTTCTCATATAGTAAACTAACCGAAAACGAAATGTCATCGGACATTACAACCATATTACAACTGCCAATATTGACAGACGTCAAAACAGCATGGCTTTGTTTATGTTTACAAAAAATTCCTGACGAATAGCTATTTTATTGACAGACGTCAAAAACATGCCGTTTTGTTTATATAATTTACTGTAAAATACTTCAAGGTCAAAACTGTCATTTTTGACAGTGACAGTAATTCCTGTTACTGACGAATAGCCGATGCGATGTTTTTTTTTGTTGTACATTGGCTGTTGCATCAATCATTACAAAGTATCACAAAAATTATCATTTATAAAATTCAATACACAGAAAACAAGTTTATTGCTAGATTTTGATCTTTCCGCGATGTAAGAAATATTAATGTGAAATAGGTACTAATTACACAGTTTGTGAATCAGTGTAATGATGATAATGACGAATGATTTCTTCGGCGCCGAGTAGTTTTCTCAAGAGCAACACAAACCATTTATGTGGTTGCACACATTTAGTCGCCAAATCAGTAATTCTGTATGGTTTTTCGTATTTATTGCAATTCATAGTTTGAATTTTCTGACACTTGTTTGATTTGAATACAGCACTTTAATTACATTCAATCAACTATCGGCTTGCTCGTGTAACGTGTAAGTGCAACCATAGACAAATTGTTGCTAGCGCCAATTCGGTCATTTTCATTACTATTCTTGAGCGATCGTCTCTCATGCGCCGTTTCCGCTTCCTTCTGTTTCTTTTTGGAGAAAATCAGGCAAAATGAAGGCTAGCGGTGAGGTATGTCCACTATTTTTTTTAATTAATATAGTGTTAAAATGTGCAGACAGTGGTTTGTGCTAAGTGTTTTATTAATATCAACTAAATTTCGCGAAGAGTTAATATGTTCAATGTTAATTTACGACGTTATTGTGAAAGTGGAACAGTCGTGTTAGATTGACGCGTGGTCCTTCTGTCAATTTGCCTTGTAAATGGTCTAACTGTTTGTCGTATGAATAACAATAAAGTAATTTAAATGCTCTGTGATTTTGGGATGTCTTTCTTTATCTATCTGTTTTGTTTCGTATATGTAAACAGCGGGCAAATGTTGTGACATTTCACATAACCTATAAATGTACTCACAAGCATTCGGATCTGTAGCAATGCCAGGGTATGTGCTAGGTTTTATATTGTACTCTAAACATATTGTGAAATTCTAGGTTTTCGTGCTTTTTAGTTATTTTTGTAATAATATAATATAGACCACGTAGATTATTAAAGTACGTGGTTATGAAATTATTCAGCTAATTTCTGATGTACAAGTATATTTTTTGAGTATAGAAGTATAATAATGCAAGGTTTATTGGATTGAACTTTTGTATGGCATGTCTCATTGCTGAATTGTAGATGTTAATTGTCGTTAATGTGAGGTTTTACATACACTTGCCTTTTACCGGACACTTGAAGACTTACAGAAGAAAGTGAGAGAGCTATTCTTTACTGGGGAATCTAATGTGATTGGGGTAAAATACTGGGAACACTTTTTGATAAAATTGTACCTATAGGGACTGTATAGCTATGTATGTATGGACACACAAACTACACTGTCATGAATACAATTATAAATTAATAAACATTTATAGAAAAATAAAGTTACCATCCGTTATGTTACTTCTTATTGCTCAGTTAGTTGAATACAAATATTTGTTACATCACTAATAAGAGATGATGGCCAAGTTTTCAGTATTATGACATCCATACATTTGAAATTGTTTGTAATAAAAAAAAACATCCGAGCTCTCATCCTCTCTGTGCAAAATAAATAAGACATTCAGGATGGATGACAAAACCCTTTGCTGAATTTAAGATGTAAAATATCTTTATTTTTTCAAACCACTGCCTTTTACAGGACACTCGAAAAACTTATAGAAAAGCGTAGGCTATTTTTTATGGGGTGCTCAACCCATTAATGCTAAAACATTAATGGATATTATATTATGTTATTCCACAAGACTGAGGATATTAGGAGTATGAGCGAATGTGAGAAGAGGAGTGTTGTGGATAGAATGGGTGTAAGCAAGTCGTGATGACTTGGACATGTGGAGCAAATGGATGTAGAAAGGATGATGAACAGAGTGTATATATCTTAAAGACTAGATGCCAAAAAATGAGGACGCCTAAGAACTGATATGTGAATCAAATCCTCAAGGATGGTTGAGTAAGAGAAATTGGCATGTATGAGGAATTGCATGAATTTGGAAGAAGTGAATGGAATATGTAAAGATATGTTAATATGGCGTCCTGTTCTCTCTGCCTACCCTTACCCATAAATAGATATTTTGTTATTGTTTTGACATTTATTGTGTGTGTTATTTGTTGTACAGTTGAAGGAGTTTGAAGTGATTGGGCGCAAACTGCCCACAGAGAAGGAGCAGGTAACTCCTCTCTACAAGATGAGGATCTTTGCACCTGAGGGGATTGTGGCCAAATCACGCTTCTGGTATTTCCTCAGGCAACTTAAGAAGTTCAAGAAGTCCACAGGAGAGATTGTCTCAGTGAAGGTGAGTGACTTACCTTTTATATACCTAATAGCCACTTTTTTTTTTTTTTTTTTTTCTTTTTTTTAAAAAGATATATCTGGGTTTTTGTTATAAACCCAAATACAACCTTATACACCTTTCACAGTAAGCTACTAAAAGCTTGTGTCGTGAAAGGGGAGTTTTGCCGGCACCTGGGATCGAACTACGGACCCGCTGTTCACGAGGCCGAGACTCTACCCCCAGGCTACCGACGAACTTTGTACCATTGTCATTCACATACCTACATATATGGTATAATGAAACTTAAGTATCAAACCACACCAGTCTCATACTGATATAGTCAAATGTTTTTTAATTTGACAAAATAATGGAGGTTAGCTTTTGGTACTCAATTATAAGCAAAGCAAGATGGAACCTTTCTAGATTTGAATTATGTGAAAATAACTATTTTTCAACTTATGGGTATATCGACACAGAGAGGTGTACTTGTCTGCTGGCTACCCCACTTATGGTAGTTGCAGTGATGTTATAGTAGGAAGGACATTACTAATCATATGCATTATGTCGTCCTTGCATATTCAAAAAGGGACATGTGAATTCATAAATGATTTGACATTTCCAGAATAAAATGCTTATAATGACATCATAACCATTTTATAAAGTGATTCTAAGTATCAAATATTAAAATTCAATACTTAAAGAATAATATCACATGCCAATAAAAAGTCCAAATTACAATTTGAATGCCTTAATGAACACTGTTTTAAAAGAGTATGTCGAAATAAAAATGTGCGCACATGTCTCTTTTTGAATATGCAACGACGATGTGTAACATCATATAACATCATATATATAATGAGCATTTACATATTCATTGTGTTGTAGGAAATCCCAGAGAAGTCCCCACTGAAGATCAAGAACTTTGGAATCTGGCTGCGTTACGACTCCCGTTCTGGCACACACAACATGTACAGGGAGTACAGAGACCTCACAGTGGGAGCCGCAGTCACACAGTGCTATAGGGACATGGGAGCCAGGCACAGGGCGAGGGCGCACTCTATTCAGGTACAGTGAGAGGTGTATGTGTTTGTGGTGCTGTGAATGTGAACAGCAAGTGCAGAGGTGGTGCAGGGCGGTGCGTGTAGCCTTTCTTGCTATACCATCGGAACCTCGCATCCATCTCCAGAGTAACAACTTGCTGAGAGCAAAACTCAGGGAGTATGTTTGAGACTCTGCCACCTCCCAGTGGTGCAGTGTTATAGGATACTCCTATAAAGTTTACATATTCCCATTAGAACACTCACAACATACTCCACACTGAATCAAGTATATATGTAGTACAGTCTACAAGTGTACATAGATATATTTTTTAATCTTTTTTCTTTCCCTGTTGATTTGCAGATCATCAAGGTAGAAGTGTTGAAGGCTTCCAGCTGTCGCAGGCCCCAGATTAAGCAATTCCACGACTCCAAGATTAAGTTCCCTCTACCCAAGAGGATCCAAAACCGCAAGCGTCTCATTACCTTCTCCATGCGTCGCCCTAACACTTACTACATGTAATTACATCTTACAAATAATATAACATTATTTTCCACCACAACATATCTGTGTCTTTATTATCCCTTCATTGCTGCAAACTATGTGATGAACTGTTATATTATCTTTATATTCATAGAAGAAAAAAATACTAAAAGTAGGGCATAAGTAAAACAAATGCAAGATTTATTTCTTTGGTATGTTATTTGCAGAGTTAGTCAATATTCCATATTGGTTATAACAGAGTACGCATAGAATTGAGATTTGATTACAATTTTGTGTTCTTCAGCTGACTGGCCATCAAGTTTTAGGAGAATTGTAATATGAAAATAACATTTTTTAATTCAATGAGTGAGATCCAATAGCCTCTTCATATTTCATAAATGGTGTTTCATATTGCTACAGTGCTTAAAATATTTAGGTGCATTACTTAGCACCTCTTCACTGGATTGATATGGTCCAAACTAGTGATGTAACGAATGAGTGATTTTGGATATTCGCGAATGCGAGTATTTGTTGCCGACATTGACTTGCTTAGACTTCTACAATATTGCTCAAACATTTAAATTTCTACCCCCCCCTCGTCGCCAAATTTTCAAAATGGTATAGGAATTTAAAATATTTCAAAACTCCTCGGTTTTCTTAAAGAATATTTTCTTGCAGAACCTTTTCCTACAATGTACCGGGTATGTATCCGATACTTTAACCGAATATCCGATACTTTATTACCAAAATAATATTCGCAAAACATTTGCATATTTTTTTGCGAATACGAATATTCGTTACATCACTAGTCTAAACACATCCAGAAGTACTATTTCACTATAATAAATATTATTTTATAGGTAATATCTTATGGATCTAGTCTTATTATCTGTGCCAGTTTCTAGCAAGTTTTAGAATACTAAAATAGTATCTTGCCTGTCGCTGATGATGGGACTAATTCAGAAAGGCCTATGATAATTTAAATCAGAGTTTTCAATATGTGTAATTGTTTCTTAAATTAATTTGTGAAAAGCGACATTCATAGAGAATCATACCTTACAATTCGTAGAGTTGGCACTGATCTACATCGACTGTCCAATTCCATAGCTTGACTTGACGAAAATTTTGGTTCAATTGGTAATATTCATAATCAACTCTTCTAATTCCACAAATAATTAAAAAAATACAGGGTTTCCTTTATATATTAAATATTTAGTAACGTAAAAAATAAATATTTCCAACTGTTTAACTATTAAAGGGAACATAGAGAACATTATGTCTTCAACAGTGTGATTATTATATAGTATATTTTGCTTTTTTGTTTTTAAAGCATAATATAAATATACCAAAATAAACTCTGTACCTGAGAGCCATTAGGACTTAAGTGCATTTTTGACAAAAATGCCAAAGCTACGAAAAAAGCGAAAATAACACATAAGTCATGAGTCTTAAGTACAGAAATACTTAAGGTCTATACTATAGGGTCTATGTAATAAGCTGTATATACTATATACTTCTTATTACTAGTAAAATGTTGAGATTTTTACGATTAAAAAATCGAATTTGAAAATGGTATTTTAGCACTTAAGACTAAATGGCTATAAGGTACAGAAACTAATGGGGAATTCTCAAATATGAGCCATTCCTACATGTTGACTTATAAAACTGGACAGTCGATATGTCCAGAAATACTAAATATGAATAAATTTCTGACAAGAGACATGTGCATGTTGTATCACTAATAACATTCGCAAAAGGCATCCTGTGCCAGATGATAAATTCTGTACCTGAGAGCCATTAGGACTTAAGTGCATTTTTGACAAAAATGGCAAAGTTACAAAAAAGCGGAAATAACACAACAGTCACGAGTCTTTAGGACAGAAATGCTTAGGGTCTATGTAATAAGCTGTATATACCATACCATACACAGCTTGTTACTAGTAAAATGTTGAGATTTTTTTGATTAACAAATTGAATTTGAAAGTGGCATTTTAGTACTTAAGACTTTATGGCTCTCAGGTACAGATTTAATTACACACTTCTATTAGCGCATCACATGATTACTCCGACGTCACAGTGTAAATAGGGCACTAAATAAATAATATCAGGTTTGCCTTCCTGTGAACTGAGTGACCCAGCACAGGACTGCACCATCCACAGGCTTGCTTCAGATAATACCTCGTGGTTTTTATGAATAAACTTGTGTATGGAATTGACAACAATATCAGAGCGCAGGGAATGTCGTGGAAAGAGGTGACGCAATTGGCGCAGAGACGCTCTGAATGGAGGAAGCTGGTTTCTGCCCTGTGCTCCCGAGAGGAGCGTTGAGGGTGATGATGATGGAATTGAATAAATAAAAACATTGTTGGACAATTTAACATAATTTTATTATAAATATATAAAAAAAGAATACAAATTGCCATCTTATAAAGAAATTGATTTAAAAGGTGAATTAAAAAGAATATAACTTAGTTAACTTCCTAGTGACTTTATTATCTATGTTAACTAGTACATATTCAGAGACTCTCAGTTCCATTTTCAGGCGATTGGAAAAAATATTTTCTTCCAAGATGAAGTTGAGAGTCTCCTAATACTGGTAAGCATACAAAGATAATGAAGTCACTTGGAAGTTAACTAAATAATTTTTTCTTAATCCAACTTGCAATGGACTTGTAACAAGCACCTTTGATCAATAACATTAAAACTTATTACGAGTTTTTATCTCAGTACAAAGTAACAGCCAGTTGTCTTGCGGAAGTTTACAAACTCTCACTTGGTAGTTACATAAAAGCTCATGATAATGTACTGCCTCATAACAAACATCAGTCCTTTGAGGCAATTATCTGGACAATGAACACATTTGGTTTCCATTGTGTAATTAGTTTTTGAGGGTAATAATTATGTATTTTTTATTTTTTTTTTGATAATAAAATTACTTGTAAGCAAAAAATAAATATAATATTTTTCCTCCCTACCGCTGCCTGAGTACTTAACAGATATTTTATAAAACAATACTTTTTGACAAGATTCAAGCAAAAACACGATCTTCACTTGTTGGATTTTGGTGGTGAGCTTTCGACTGTGCGTGGACCGTCTGTGCTGGTTTAAAAATGACGCACTAGATAACCTAACATATACACCAAGCATGTCAAACTTGCGGGCCGCATGCGGCCCATAACGTATAACTTTGCGGCCCACAGTACATAACATAAAGGTACAAAAAAATAATCTTGCATAACAGTACAAAAAAATTAGAAAATTTAAAGGGAATAAAAAAAAATTACAAAAATATTTACAAATAATCATAGGCTCCACATTATATTTTTCTTCATTCATTCATTTTTTACATAGTCGTTTTCTGCTTTCAATTGTTTGTAAAAATGTGTTTAAAAAATGGTACCTTTGGCTATATTCACACAAAAATATACCACGAAAATATGGTTATTTCTACGCATGTCAAACAACATCTGGGTTTTACCTTTTTTTATACTTTTCAAAATAAACCTAGTTTACAGTATAAACATTTTTTTTGTGGCCCACATAAACTTTTAGTTTTTTATTTGGCCCGAGTTAGGATTTGAGTTTGACATGCTTGATATACACTGTACACATATACAATAAAAGTTTAAAAATAGGATTAACTAACATAGAATATTTGTATTATTAAGAGTACAACAACATTAGTAATAAGTATGTACCCATATAAAATATAATAAACTTGTTGTGTCATGTAAATGATAACATAATATATAATTATAGTACCTGAAAAATAAAATAAATATTTACATATTACATAATTACAATATGTATAAACATTAAATGTGTACCTTTTAAGGAATTATTTTAATTATATAGAATACATATCAACAGGTAAACTTAATATACATGTCACCTCCCAATAGCCAAGTTAGCCACTTAACTCAATGGCTTGGCAGTTAGTTAAATGCCGGCATTCTATAGGATAGCTAGCTGTTTCATTGACAACACACCAAATGTTCAACATTCATCCCGATCAAAGCTACTCAGATTATTCAAATTGAGTTTCTTTTTGTGGCACTAGAATTGATAAACGTTGTATTAAACAATCCGGCTAGAGCTCTGTTAGTCATTCAATTGATCGTTGACGTTTTAACTACCCGCCTAGCCATTCAGTTAACTGGTTAATACGATTATCTAGCGGTGACGTACACACCTCAGTCAGTATTCATAATACACAGGTAGATGTGTCATATATATAATATTAGTTAACAATAGAAAACAAATATTTGCACCTTCTACTTTTATCACAGCACTAGGCCCTTTACATTCTCACTAAATGAGTATTAAGGCTCGATACTTCAAAATGCACTAAGGAAAACCCTCATTCAAAGAAAAACAATTAATTAAGTATACCTTAATTAAATTTATTTTGTCTTGGTATCAACAGAATAACTTCAACATATCGCAATTGTTAAACACCACAACCTATCCGCTCATACTGTCATGTGTTATTATCAAAATTTGTTGCTGATTACTCAAGGTTTGATAATAATATGTAGTAATATCTAGAGAAGTGAGGGAGAGTATATACTACACCCAATGTGTCTCTCTCCCCCATATTTAGGTGTAAAATGACTGTTATATAATTTGAAGTTTACTAGACAATAAGAATTAATTAATTTATTAAGACTTAAGGTAGACTCCATAAACAGGATCACTTTGAAGGGCATTTTATAATATCAAGTGTTAATATGACAAAAGTTTAATATTGCCATGCAATATTTATATATAAAGGGTCCAAGCTATAATATTACACAGCGATCTTTACTATCTGGTTGTTGATTTTCAGGTTTGCCATGTCTAGTTTTATTTGGTCAACATTTCGGTGCACTTGCTGGCCCCATCTTTAGGATATGAATGAATATCCTGAAGATGGGGCCAGCAAGTGCACTGAAAAGTCGAAAAAATAAAACTAGACATGGCGAACCCGAAAATCAACAACCAGATAATAATGATATATCCTACGAAGTCTCATGCATCTCTCTCACAGACAAACTTTTTTCTGACTATGTCTTCCTTAAACAAACTCAACAAGTCTTACAAAAGCATCAAGGCACACACATACACACATTCAATATTTTGCAACAAAAGATGAGAGATTCACTCTTTTAAAACAGTTCCAGCCTCTCAAGTGTACGTGACTAGTAACATGCAATTTGTTCTATGATATTATAATATTCTGTTCTTGTACATTCAAAATAGGTCATGTGACATTCACAAACTTTTGACCGGCCCATTATGATATAAAAAACATTGACCACACTGTTTATTATTGTAAATAAACTAATGAATACATATCTGACACAAAAATAACATTTTTAATATTGCGATAAGCAGTTGAATTCAAATTTTTGCAAATGTCATATGACACCATAGACATACCTACTAGACTTGCAGCGCGGTACATTTTAATTTATGTGTTCCAACATCAATGGCCTTCAAGCATTAGCAATATATTGTCTTACAACCAACGTCAGTATAAAACTGCATACAAAATTTGATGGGCTGCGTGACCGTTTTTTTCTTTGAATTACCTATCTCGTATATCTTTGTATGACACATTTATTTATTTATACAGATATTCAAGACCGAAGCCTTTTACAAAAAGTATTTTTTTTTTTAGAAAAAAGACAAAACAATTAGTTTGACACAAAACAAATTAAAAAACATATTTGATATTAATAAAACACTGTTTTACTTTTCACTATTAATTTATTATTACTCAAGCGCTTTCGTCAAGTTAACTAAAGCGCTTGAGTAATAATAAATTAATAGTGAAAAGTAAAACAGTGTTTTATTAATATCAAATATGTTTAAAATGTCTTTTCACAATGTGAACACACAAACTCTAGATCATTTACAAAACAAATTGTTTTATGACTCCATAAAAATGAGAAATAGGGTTTAACTTCAAATGATAATGTTATCTATGGTTTAATCCATTGTAATATTGAAATGGGATTAAATACAATTTATGCATGCAATAACATGCCCACATACAGCTGGAAATATAAAATTATAATAAATGCACTTTAATCTCTTTAGGGATGTTTAAAATATTCAATTGGGTTTGGATCCAATGCACAGAGAAGACAAAACCAATCAAATATCTTGATCAGAGAACTATGCTATACAACGTTACACTGTGGAAAATCCAATTGAAAGAAGTGAGAAAGGCGGCCCGTTACATACTGTAGCAGGGTTATTCCTTATACTTGAGCGCCCTTGAGGTGGATTTTTTTCACAAAACGGCGCTTTACAAATCATCCAAATAATAATAATAATATTCCGTGTCAAATCATCACACTGATTCAGACTTGATGTCTCAGATTTTCATGATTTTTTTTATGCAGCAATATATCATAGACTTATGAAAAAATACCAAATTTCAGCTATGTAGCACAATTATTTTTGAAGTAATTAATTTTTAAAGTTTTCAATTTTTATGAAAAAATCTCATGTCTTGGCACCTTAGGATGCCTATAGACTGGCAACCAGTGATGATATAAACCTGGGAGAGGTCTCATTTTAAAGCTGTTGAATGGGGCTTTAATCTGATGTGCCACAGGATAGGGGTCACTATTTGAAAAAAAAAAAAAAAAATTTAAAATTAAATTTTAAAAATTAAATTTTTCAAAAAGTGACAATTTTAAAAATTCCAAAAAATTGTCAAAAATAGTTTGTAATGTATTGATACATATGCCAAAATTCTATTACGGGATCTCAATGGGATCAAGAGATACAGGGCTTCAGAAATGCATGCATCGTGATATTGCGTGTATTTTACGATGCGTGTATTTCTGAAGCCCTTATCTCCTGATCCCATTGAGATCCCATGATAAAATTTTATTATATGTATTAAGACATTACAAACTTTTTTTGAGAATTTTTTTAAATTTTAAAATTGCCATTTTTAGAAAAATTTAAATTTAATTTTTTTTTTTATAATTTAACCCCTATCTTGTGGCATATCATAGTAAAGCCCTATTCAACCGCTTTAAAATAAGACCACTCCCAGGTTTATATCATCATTGGTTGCCAGTCTATAGGCATCCAAAGGTGTCAAAACACGCAATATCACGATGCATGCATTTCTGAAGCCCTGTATCTCCTGATCCCATTGAGATCCCATAATAGAATTTTGGCATATGTATCAATACATTACAAACTATTTTTGACAATTTTTTGGAATTTTTAAAATTGTCACTTTTTGAAAAATTTAATTTTTAAAATTTAATTTTAAATTTTTTTTTTTTTTTCAAATAGTGACCCCTATCCTGTGGCACATCAGATTAAAGCCCCATTCAACAGCTTTAAAACGAGACCTCTCCCAGGTTTATATCATCACTGGTTGCCAGTCTATAGGCATCCTAAGGTGCCAAGACATGAGATTTTTTCATAAAAATTGAAAACTTTAAAAATTAATAACTTCAAAAATAATTGTGCTACATAGCTGAAATTTGGTAATTTTTCATAAGTCTATGATATATTGCTGCATAAAAAAAATCATGAAAATCTGAGACATCAAGTCTGAAAATCTCCCAAAATTGTGTTGAATTGACACGGAATGACCCAGCATGGTTATCCAACCGAGATATCTCCTTAATAAATATAATTTACAAAGGCTACTGTACATAACAGGCCAACTATTCGGTGACATAAAAACAAGACACTTGGAATAGTTGGTATTCATCACTAAACTGAAGATGTGTTAAATGTCTTCCACATTGTTTTATGAATACCAGACTTATACATGACATTAAAAAATAAGCAGTGATAGACATTTTTATCCATGAAGATAATAAAGATCGTTCAATAGAATATTCTATCCAATTAAGACAATCCCAACAGTCGCAACCCTATTTTGGCAGCGGATCTTTTGGCCATTAACTTGTTCTTTCCAAAGCCGTGCACCAGATGTAGTTTTCCAGACACCCACAGTTGTAAGGGCACCATCACGAAGCCATCTTTCATAATTCGTGAGGACCTGCACACATAAACAATAAATTAAATCCATGTCTAACAATACTATATCTAATATTTATTGATTTGGCAGTAACGTTGTGGTAGTTTCTAAACATAATTACGAATGTTTGGAGTAAAAAAACTTTACTAATATCACTAAAAATTATTATACGCGCGACCAAGGTTTCAACAGGTAACCTGTTTACTTGATGTATCATTTATAAAAAGCATTATAAATGATACATCAAGTAAAAAACAAGGAATATATTACACAAGACAAGACTCACTAAGTAACTCACTGATATTTTGGGTTGGCATGTATTTGCTCATACAATAGTCTGGTGGGGTTCTTTGGGACTTTTTGCAAAAAGAGAGCTATCTCAGCACTCATAATGGAGTGGAAGACAGTCCATACGGTAGGCAAGTGTCCTCCGCTGTCCAGGAATATAGCTCCAGCCAGGGACTCAAATATATCTCCTAAAGCCTGAAAATAAATAATTGTCTAACATAAACAATAGACCACGGAACAGATAATATCTAAATTATGAAATATATAGAGTATTTTGTGAGGGATTTGGCAGAATAGAATATGTTTCACATTCTTTTAATGTATGTCTATGGATTTTCTAAAACACCACATACAAGACAATTTACATCTTAAATTTAGCAATGAGGCACGCCAACTACTTGTTTTTATTTGTTTAACATGTTTATGAAATGAAGCAGGTTACTAGGTAAGATTATTATGTGTGTTAGTTCACTACACACCGGCTAACTCATTTATTTGTTTAACATGTTTATGAAATGAAGCAGGTTACTAGGTAAGATTATTATGTGTGTTAGTTCACTACACACCGGCTAACTCATTTATTTGTTTAACATGTTTATGAAATGAAGCAGGTTACTAGGTAAGATTATTATGTGTGTTAGTTCACTACACACCGGCTAACTTATTTGTGGGAGACGCTGCAATGGTATCAAAGATGAATTCATTCACTGTGTCGGTGTTTAGGTAGTAGAATTCCATATCGAAATAAATAAAACAAGCATTTTATGTTTAATTCTACTATTGTTTTATTCGGTGAGAGAGACGTCTTTCGTCTTATAATTGTTAATAATCGTCTTATAATTTCGTCTTATGATTGACAATGTCCTTATAAGACGAAAGACGTCTCTCTCACTGAATAAAACAATAGTAGAATAAAACGCTTGTTTTATTTATTTCGTTAAAGATGAATTCTGTACAAGAATGTATTCTCATTTATAGATGTTTTGAAAATTTGTAAAGGAAAATGATAGCAGTAATGTCTGCTCAATTATACAAAGGTAAGTATAAATCATCATCCAAGTCATGAAATGAGCAATTATATAGAACATGACACGTGATAAGTATGTAGTACATATAAATATATAAACTTGCGAGTTCATCGGTAGCCTGGGGGTAGAGTCTCGGCCTCATGCACAAGAAGCGCGTAGTACGATCCCAGGTACCGACGAACTCCCAATTCACAACACAAACTTCTAGCTTATTTTGAAAGGTGTATAAGGTGGGTTTATAACAAAAACCTAGACACATCTTAAAAAAAAATAAGAGTAACAATGATAACAAGGCTCCCACTTTTTTCTGTTAGCTTTTGAGCGTCCTGCAAAAGGCGGCTATCTGTAAAACACTAAACTTTTTCATTTTAGTAATGAGGTATGCCACCCACACTGAATGCCTTTTATTGGTACTGAGAGGGCGACTTGCATGTTTATTACATGAAGTCAGTCTGCTGGCTACCCTACGTGTGGGTAATGCCGCGATGGTATAAATGAATAACAATGTTTGGTACCTTGGGAACTTCAATGTACTGTGCCAGGTTACAGTCATCTTCCTCCAGTAGATACAACACAGACTCATCCACAATGTGGCGTTTGTCTTCTTGTAGAGACACAAACCTGGAACAATACATACCACTTCACTATACTCTTATTGACAGTGCTGTATTATGTGGAAAACAAACTAGTTCCACACAGCCCCTAAAATATTTATTATTGAATATTCTTTTGATGGCTGATAGCAGTTAGCTGATCTAAAAGGATAGAGATTATAGGAGAGAGATAGGCACACATATTATGTAATATCATAAATGTGGCACATTCCTTTGGATTTAATTACAATGTGCAACCACCAAACATGATTTATTTATCTTTGTTTAAGATTTATTTAAACTGTATTTTTATTTTATTTATTCTGTATGGATCAAACAGTTGAAACAATAAGTACAAACATTAAAAAACAACAATGAGCAAACCAATTAAGATCCCTTTCTTACCAAACTAATAAACATAAATTTGGGGTAGTTCATTAAATAAAAGATACAAGAAGACTTAAATGCTAAAACACATAAAAATTAAAAAAAATAATGTAAAACTGTATGTTTATCATATAGAATTAGTGTCTTCATTAGCTACCCCACTTGTGTGAGATACTGTGTTGGTATGAATAAAAAAATATCAAATACACATTAAAAATAATTAAACGGAACATAGAAGCAAAAGAAATAAAAATGTTAAAAGTGTAATTACTTGGCAATAGCTCTATCCAACAGAGCGCTGGATGTCAGCATGAACTTGTGCAGCCCCAGACGAACCACCAAACATGCAAATGTGTTGTTGTTCACTAATGCGGAGCGCAGATCAGTCAATTCTCCGGGGGAGAGCCTATCCCCACGCTCGTATATGTGACACGTTATGAGGAAATCCAAGATAGCATCCCCAAGGAACTCCAGTCTTTCGTAGCTACCAGTTATTCTGTTTCGGGAGCTAGATGCGTGGGTCAAAGCCTGAAATATCAACACATATGTACACATTAAGTAATATTTTTAACATATGAAATAAAACAAGATGACGGGCGGAATGATAGAGAGTAGGTTTAGTTTAAGGACAATATGCCATAATACAGGCGATAAAAAAGGGTGGTCAAGTGACTTTGAAGATGATGAAAATGTGATGTGTAGATGTGATGTGTAGATGCAGCACTGTGTTTATTTTTAAGATGTATATGTTGGGCCTGTTGGTGTATGTTTGTAATGAATAAAAGAATAAATAAATAAATACATTACCTCAAGCAGCAGGGCAGGGTCCTTGAAGGTGTACTTGAGGATATCCTGAATCTTCTTGATGGAGTAGTCCAGTAGGAAGTCTACCTGCTCCAGATTCACTTTCCCCTGGGAAAATGGGGTGTCTATCTTTTGAGTTAACACACCTTCAATATTATCCTGAAAAGGCAAAAAAATCAGTGATTTACAGTTAAAATTACCAGGGATGTTATATCACACACGGTTCTTATTTAGTATCGTAAAAACATCCAATATTTATATATTTACTTAAAATTAAATGAAGCATTATTGAAATTGTTTAACTATCCACTTTTACATAATATTTGGTATTCACAATGTTAGTCAGCATAATTTTAAGAGTAGGTACATATCCCAGGTTTCTAACACACTAGAAAAGATTCTTCCCTAATCCCCTAGACCAGTGGCTCCCAAAGTTGACTGGGCTCCGACCCATCTAGGAAATATTTCCAATCTTGGGACCCGTCTTCTAGCTTTTTTTCTCCAAATATTGATCCAACAAATTTTTTTTATTCATGTCTTATACGGCGGCGAATCATCCACTAGGGCCCACTCAATATTAGCTCACAACCCACTGGTGGGTCGCGACCCATAGTTTGGGAAATACTGCCCTAGACAATTATGTCAATTGTCATGTGTGTGTGTTTTACTTATTTATTTATATTAATACACAGTAAAATAATAGCACAACACTCCACCATATCAAATCATAAAATAAAAATAAAACATATTGCATCATATCAAGTTACAAAACACAACCACAACATATTGCATCATATCAAGTTACAAAACACAACCACAACATATTGCATCATATCAAGTTACAAAACACAACCACAACATATTGCATCATATCAAGTTACAAAACACAACCACAACATATTGCATCATATCAAGTTACAAAACACAACCACAACATATTGCATCATATCAAGTTACAAAATACAACCACAACATATTGCATCATATCAAGTTACAAAATACAACCACAACATATTGCATCATATCAAGTTACAAAATACAACCACAACATATTGCATCATATCAAGTTACAAAATACAACCACAACATATTGCATCATATCAAGTTACAAAATACAACCACAACATATTGCATCATATCAAGTTACAAAATACAACCACAACATATTGCATCATATCAAGTTACAAAATACAACCGCAACATATTGCATCATATCAATTTACAGAACACAACCACAACATATTGCATCATATTAAACCATAAAATAAAACTACAACATATTGCATCACATCAAATTATAAAATTAAAATAAAAAACACCGCGTCACTTCAAATCATAGAATAAAATCACAACATATTGCATCATATGAAATCATAAAACAAAAATAAAACAAATTAAATTATAAAAAAAATCCGACATATTTATTACTAGCTATACAATGTGTTGTGATGTACCTTGGGTAAGATGTATAACCAAGAGAGCATCCTGAAACCTGCTGTGATGCCCCCGTGTTGCAGGTAGGCTCCTATGAGAGCCTCCACCACATCAGCCACCACTTTGTCAGGCACCTCCTGTCTGCCAACGTACATGTCCATACCCGCAGAGTACTCTACTGGATCATTCCACTGCACCACAGCCTGCTCTATAGCCTTCCAAGAGGTCGCTTCTAGCTTCCCTGACAACATCTCATCCCGACTGAGTCTCACGAAATACAGTGACGCAGGAGATACCTGCATACAACACATAAGATTGGTTTAAAAAAGTAGACATTTTAATTTGTTACAGAAAGGAATGTGTAATAAAACCACACTGTCCACAGAATTCTTCTTCATTACTGTGATAGACATTAAAGAAAAATTTGTTAATATTTGACATTAACACAAAACACTGTTAAACTTAATAAAATTAAAAGTGAAGATTCAACAGTGTTTTGAATTAATATTAAATATGTTAAAAATCTCTTTTCACAATGTAAACACACCAATCCCAGATGATTAGAAATATATTCAGAGCTTTCACATTTGGACTACAATAGAGTATAATAATAATTATAATTCTACTGATTGTGGTTCTAGATTTGTTTTGTGAAATGTAATGACCTGATATTTAGCAACGTTAACATAAAATTTGTTTTATTAGCTCCAGTGACTTTCGAGAATCTGAATTATTTTGTGGCATTATACAGACTTTTGTACTTTTGATGAAGCTATTAAAAAATAAAGAGTATAAGGAAATTGAGTAGACAAAAAGTGAAAATGGACAACAAAAAAAATGTAGAAATATAAACAAAAATTTAGCTTAACAAAAGACAAATATAAAATGATATAATAATAAATAAAAAAATTGTACATGTGAATTAACATTTGAATACACAAAATAAACCTAACGTTTCCAATTCCACTCACCTTGTTCTCGATTAGTATGTTCTGTACATTCTTCTCCAAACAGAAAGCGGGTGACTCCCAGCCATCTTTAGCTGAGAAGTTCTCCATCTTTATTCTGCCTGGCAACTCTCTGGACAGACCCGAGTAAAATAAGTTCCTGGGAAAGTTTATATATTTATTTATCATTTAATTTACGACTTACATTGCCATTTACAAGATACATACATAAAACATATAATTAATGCATTGGTGTTAAGTGACCACATGATTAAAAAAAATATTTTTCCAAAATACGAACATAAAAACTCCGATGTTATATGAATTAAAAACTATTCAAATATCTCATAGACAATATTGTTTCGTCTCATTAAGTGAAAAAAAGTTTTAAGTTTTTAATTCATTCAGAATGGATACACTAAAAGTAGCAGAATATGTAGAAAATATCTGATATTATACACATGAGTACATAAAGTTTGTGCATTATACTATACATACATAATTATATACTATTCACAAGTACCACATAATTGTATCAGTTAGTATACACGCAAATAACTATACATTAGTTCATATAGTGTATTTGATAGCTGTAAAAACATATATTTTTCATGTAAACAATACAATGAATAGAGATGGAAGTACAAACAATATATTTCTAATATTCAACTTGATTTGTAATAGAATAATGGTGAAGTACATTACCTATTGCTAACTATTTTGGATTTCAAAGCTGTGAGTTTCCCTTCATTATATTGTGGGAACTTATGCACCAAGTAGAGACTAACTCCAAACTTGAGGAAACTGTCTCCCAGAGTCTCCAGTCTTTCCAAGCTGATTATGTCATTACTCTTAGCAGTTGTGAGGGCCTCCAATATCTTCCCCAGTTGAGGACCAATACAATCTAGGTGTCTGTTTAAGATATCAATGGTCTCAATGTGTTTGAATGGTGGAGGACATATTGCCCGCAAACTTTTGATTTCCTCAGCCAGAATAGCTCCTGTATTTTTTTCTTGTTTTTTTGATGGACTGCCTCCGGTATTGTCCAACTTTTGAAGAACAAATTTATTGTAACATTCAATATCAGCAATGGTAACTTTGTCAAACTGGCGCTCAATATCGATGGGCTCCATATCAGCCTGGAATAAGCAACAAACACAGTAAGTGAGGGAGTAGCAGTGTGATAGTATTGGTAATGTTTGATTTTATATTTTGTGTCGCTTACACTCCAGGGGAAGGCCTCGGTGAGTTTATTGACTGCCAGTTTGTATGTGCCCTCGTTACGAACAATGGACAAGGAGGCAACATCATCAGTAGAAATTTCTTCTCCGTCTACTTCCATTGCATCAATCTCTATATCATCATCTTCCTCCACCTCGTCACATTTCAACTCTGCTTCTTTTTTTCCTTCAGTCTCCTGCAGCTGTGCATTGTTCACTGAATGAACATCCGATGACAAAATTGTCCATTCTCTATCTATATTAAGATATAAGAGAACACAAAGCAATAATTATTAAATGCATCAAATCAAACAACAGTCTATAATAATGTTAAGTTTATTTAATTATATTTATTTTTAAGTCCACTCCGCGGGGGTCTCCGGTATTTTCTGTCCATTTTCCAGTATCCTGTGTTCAGCAGGTGTTTGTGAAACCTCGTGTATAAGACAATTAGTATCTACAATTCAGCAATGAGGCTTGCCACCTATCCTGAAAAACTTATTTTTATCGGCCCGGAGAGGTTAACCTGCATGTTTATGACTTGCTTTTAGTCTGTATCTATAATAATATTAAATTTTAGTACCTTGAGGAAGAGTGGTGCACCCCAATTTAGTTTCTTTGTTAATTTGTGTGCGCAACTCATCCGCTATGAGGAGGTGCGTGAGTCGGTGCAACAGAGAGGGTAGTATTGTGGCCTTGAGCCACAGGACTCCGGGGAATGAGAAGCGGACACAAAACTCTGGCACAAGTTCCTCATTGGAGCGATTTGAGTATTGCTGCTCTAGATTCATGCGAAGTTTCCTTCTCTTGACTGCACTGTGCAGGGTGACACTACGTGGTAGGAGACAGTTCATCTTACCACTCAGATACTGTACCTAGATGATGACACAAACATATATTAGATAATTATATGCTATTAGTTTTTTTTTAAAATATAGTACAATCTCTCAGTTGCATAAGGCAACAACTTGAAGCTCTAATATTTCATGTTTATTTATTATGTAAAATTGACAACCTTTGATCTCAAAAGTTTATGAACAACAGTTTCACAATGATTTAAATATGTCATCAAACAAATGAGTCATATCTTTCCAAAACCCTCTATAATTGAAATTTGCATAAATTGAGTTTTTTATGCCACTTTGAAGAGAATTCAATTCTGAATCTAAAGAAATAAGAAGACTGCATCATAACCCGCTATAAATGAGAGAAAATATAAGAAAAACATTAACATTCCTTCCAAATCCCTCTATAATCGCAAATGTCATTAAAAAATCCTCTATAATTGAAGTGACCAATGAGAGCCGTGTATTTTGATCATGTGACAATACATTTAGTATGCAGTTTGGCATTTTGGGAAGCGCGCGTAGTCTATTTACAGTGTGGTTTTTTTGCTACTATTTAATTCAAAATGGAAGACTTTGAAAGATTTGTTGAAAAATGTGATCCTTAAAGTGCAAGGAAGCGACTTGGCGATAAAACAATGTGAAAAAATAATGTAGTGAAGCGTAATAGGTAAGTAAATTATACCTATTTTATGCTGCTTGAAAGTGAACTAATTCATCATGGACGTAACACGGTCCAACGTTTTTATTTCCAATAATAATTTACCTATTGTATCAACTTGGATTTTCGTTTCGATTGCTAATTTTTAACCATTGACGAAGAAAATCTCTTGTGCTACGAATGTGGAAATGAAACCACGATGATTATTCAACCCTTTTTCTATGTTCAATTTTTAGTGTGTTTTTTATTTTATTGTGAAATAATGCATTAAGTAAGAAATTTATCATTACAGGTAGTGCTTTTTAAATAACAATTTGTGTTTCTGAATACAATAAAAGTATTAGATTTAACATAACACCAAAATTCAGGCTTTATAATGTTTTTTCTAATTTCTACTATTTCAGTAAAACCATTTATAGAGGGTTTTGGAAAGATATGACTCAAATATCACAGAATAAACTTCAATATGTATATTTCAAATTAACTATAGACATAGTAATACTGTGACCAAATAAAATAGAATTTACATTTTGGGAATAACATCATCTATCAAAGTAACGTCATATAAAGACTCTTGAAAGGTGATTTTCGATTAAGAAAGTCTTAAGGAACTTCTAAATTAATATCAGTATTCAATTAAAACACATTTTACATTAGCTTCCATCAAATACAATTATCTGTCATTGCATACATTGGACAATTTAATCAACAAGCCCAGTCTAAACTTTAAATGTAGCAGAGTTGGGATAGAGGGTGTTAGTTCATATTCATATTCACTTACCTCTAGCATGGGCTGGTCTGGAGATCCCAGGAGGGAGAGATTGTACTTAGTTTTATAATATTGTACATAGCTGCCGTGAGTTGCATCACTGAAGGGGTCATTAGGAGTAGTTCCTAGGACCTTGGTCACTATATATCTAGCAAAATTAATATACAACATTCATTACATAAATATATTTTACATGATTCATACAAATGTGACAACAGACTAACAACACCCCGACAAGTGTGGCAAATAAGTACCTGGGGGTGTGTGATGCAGTCCTGTACCAGGGGGCCACCACCATGTGACGGTAGTGTTGGGGATCTGTGGAGGTACTTTTCCTCTGCACCACCGAGGGTTCCTCCAGAGGTTCCACTGTGTGGTACTTATCCATAGTCTCCCAGCAGACGCTGTGTCCGTCTACTGTGGGCACCACCCAATAGTGATTGTCTCCGTGGCTGGGATCATAGCAGATGAACTCTTTCATTATTTCCAGCACATCTAGGAACACCAGCATATGAAATCTGCAACAAGTATAACTTACTACATACAAAGACACTCACTATATAAATGTAATACCAGGTTCCGGCTAACTCCCCTTTCACGACACAAGCTTTTAGTAGCTTACTGTGAAAGGTGTATAAGGTTGTATTAAGGTTTATAACAAAAACCCAGATACATCTTTTAAAAAAAATATGTACTCAATTGAACATTTGTAATCACCTCACTCATCAACTACACAAGACTCCCCTCCACTCTGTAAATACTTCTTATTTTAGCCAGAGTAGTGACAGTGCCCATGTAGCTATCGCATGATCCTGCAGATACTTTGATAAAAGAATTTCAGAAAATACACTTTTCTAAATTTTTACCAACCTCCCAGCCCCCTTTGCCAATTTTGAATTTGGTTTAGCGATTCGAGAAAATTTACGACCTTTTCATTTTTGTACAAGAATTACAAAAAAAAATTGGTTAACTATTTTATATAAATTTTCTTTCCAGATTTAGAAATTTGATACCTCCAGTTTGTTGCACAGGTCCCTGGGTGGTTGCCCAGTTTACTTATCGTACAGATCACAACTGAGACAGAGTGTATATTTCCACTGTTTTATTTGCTTTTGAGTTTAATTTGTGTATTGTATGAGTAAAGAGTAAATCTCTCACTTTCTGATCTGCTTCATTTGCTGCGGGCTGAATACGATGGTTTGCAGGTTGGTCTCCAGAGTAACGGTGACTTGTCCCGAAGTTAGGTACATGGTGAAAGGACACACCCGGGGCAGAGGATGTGCTGTGAGCAACAGAAAGCCTTGAGGAGACCTCAGAAGTTGTTGGATTATAAGTGAATTCTCATCTTCACTTTCTATATGTGGATTCAGATGAAATGAATGCACGTAGTACTGACATGTGTCTTCTTTATTCCCGCTTAAACATTTGGGGAACTGAAAATAATAAACATACATGTTATGTAATATAAGACAACAATTCCACTTCATAAATATCAAAGTGGAGATGAAATTGAGTGAAAATGCAATAAAATGAGAAAATGAAAAGAAAAAGTATCATTTTTTAATAAACAATTCAGCCTTGGATTATCACGGCTGCAGGCCAATGTGATCTCAAAAGATAAATAAATAAAGAGGTTTTTCATAATTCAAGAGTTTTTGTGTTTACACTGTGGAAACCCATTTTTAATTTTATTGAATAAAATATAAAAATATATTATTGAGCACTGTTTAATCTCCACTTTGTTAGGTTAGATACCAAACGTTTTCACCTATACTTTTTCCAGGGTCTTGATGTGTTTGCCATGAGTTTGAGAGCATTTAAATTGTCTGTGTCCGATGCGTTGAGGAGCTCATTGATTCCGCTTCCACCTGATTAGAGTTGATGGTGTTAAATTTGTTTGAGGGATGACGGTGACCTGCTGTGGGGTCTTTTATTTGTAAATTTACGATTTCTATTTTCACATTTTTTCTGATTACTATTTTGTTCGTTGTGTTTCGATTGCCCTTAATGTTGTGTATTATCAATTCTTTTCGTGTTTGGTATTTGTTCTATATGGTATTGCATGTTTTGTTTTATAAATGGTAACTAATCTCTTGCATGTGTTGGATAATATTATTCCTATTTGCTTATGACAAATTTTACTATTGAATTTTAAATAATGTTCAATTTTGAATTTTAAATTTTGAGAGATTTTATATGATGTTATTAATTTTATTTTTCATGACTCATCTTATTGTTTTATTGTTTAATCCTGCGATTATTACTTTGTGAACATTATTCTATTAATTTTGTTAACATAATTTACTCTATTTTTTTATAATTGTTGTTTGTTGATTTTATCTGTTGTGTATAGTTATGTATGTTTTGTAGAGCACATAAGGGTAATAATATAGGGATCTTCACTGGTTTGCTTATTGCTAAATATGTTATAGACCATTGTATTTTTTGTATCAACTGTATGTATCCTGTAAAATTGAAATAAATAAATAAATAAATGTCTATAAGTTTCCCTGAAGATGCCTACAAGTATAGGTGAAAACGTTTGGTATCTAACCTAACAAAGTGGAGATCAAACAGTGCTCAATAATATATTTTTATATTTTATTTAATAAAATTAAAGAGGTTTTTCTTACATTGTGAATGTGAATTAGTTAGAAGCGGAGAGAAACTGAACAGTATTGACGGTTTAGTGATGACAACATAATGTTTCACCTTTCTGTAATGAAGTCTCTTTCTTCTGAATGTGCCTGATTTGGGTTGTGGCTTGCTGCTGCAGTCCTCTTCACTGTCCATTTCTTCAATCCAATGGGAAAAGAAAGTCTTCTCCACGTTGTCATCAAACTGTTCGGGGCACCTGAACACAAAAAACATTATTCCTTTACTATATCACCCCCCCCCCCCTAATAGGGTAAACAGGTGACAAAATGCTAATTTGATATGAAAATTGATCCTTGTGTTTCTTGAATGTCTATACTTTCTTATACCCCTTCATTGAGACAAATAAACTTTCTTCTCAGTTCTTTCATTACCCATTCGCTCCAAATCTACAATCACAACATATTCACATGACTGTATCCTATCCATGAGAGCAATCACGCATCCGCATATTTTCTTAATATCCTCCTCACTCTACTTCCAAAATCATTCTTCTCAACAATCACATCTCCACACCATAATATTTCATCATTCCCCCTTATTCAGCCAAGTCCATGTTTCGTTTGCATACTTATCGTTGGCACCAGAATAATGCAACATCATCCGTTTTAGTGCTATAACATTTTACCCACTTAATGCGAAGACTTTTTTAATAATCAATATTTATTTACTTTATATTAACAGATTTTTGTTTTTTCTTCTGATAAATTAAAATTGAAAAAAAAAAAATCAATACAACGCTTTTGATAAAAATGTTCTTATTTATAAATGTCAACACACAAATGATTTAAAATGTTATAACCACATGTAGCAACACAATGTAGGTATTAATAGATTTGATATAATATGGACTCCTCTATCTACATAAAGGTTTATAAACCAGATTGGTGGCTCAAAAGCATGGCACAGCTAAGGTACAGATACTAAATTGTGCCTCTGTGATACCTACTTCTCCATAGGCAGTAGATTGTCATTGAACTCGTTAGCCTTGTGAAGGGCCTCACAGGCTTTTAGCGCAGCAGCTTTTTTTGCTTCTTTGATAGAAAACATTTCAATTCCCTCTATCTCTTCTCTTACAGGACAGGCCAAAGGCAAAATGACATTGACTTGCTTCTTTATCCCTGGTATGTCGACCAAGTAGTACTCTGGCTCTAGCTGTGTAAATCTATCTTGTGGTAAAGTCTGACAGTATCTGCTCAGTAAACTGACAGCAGACTGCGTTGTCACCATGGCTGAAATTACATAACGGTTAATTTCATTATAAATGTGTGTGCGTGCAGAGCATTACACACTAGTATTATTTGTCACACAATTGTACATACCATCCTTGTATACATATGGAGGGACTGGCTGTTTGTACTTGTGGGCCTGTTCATGAGCTGATGGAAGACATCTTTCTTCTGAACTGTCTATCAGCATCTATAAAGAAGTAAGCTTTGTCAAGTTACTCAAGTCAAAATATCACCTCACCATTTGTATTATTAATATTCTGACAAAAAGATATATTTTATTTCTTACATCTATAAAGAAGTAAGCCTTGTCAAGTTACTCAAGTCAAAATATCACCTCACCATTTGTATTATTAATATTCTGACAAAAAGATATATTTTATTTCTTACACCGTTCAATTTGTTCTCAATGGATCTATAAAGTTCATAACTTTTGTTAAATTTCTCCGTCTCCGCTTGGTTGACCATAATACAGTACACCGATGTTTTACTCCGTCCTCTTCCCTTGGCCTGTACATAACTACGGAAGCTGATGATAGGATCAAGTCTCACCACCAAGTTACACAGTGGTATGTCTATCCCTTCTTCCATAACCTCAGTGGTGACCAAGCAGTTGATTTGGCTGTAACACATACATACAGTAGATGTAACAACACATACCATAACATGCATTATGTAAATAAGGTATTTATAAACAATGATACACATAATCATTTAGATAATGCATCTTACTTTGCCCTAAACTTCTCCAGGACCAGCATATTCTGTTTCTTGTTGTACAGATCCTCTCTAACATCACAGAAGGGATTGATATTAGTGCCCACCACAAAGTCACTCTTGAGATACTCCAGGCCGGGGATGCATTGACTGGCGTGATCCAATATCTTGTTCACAATCTTACTGGTGAATCTTTCTTTCACAAATACTAAACCAGATAAATCTTTTTTCCATTTATTTACTTTCAAAACTGAAAGTAAACATGAAAGAGCAAATAATACTTTAACCTGGAGACACAAATACTTAAATATAACTGACAGTAGGATGTAATAAGCAGCACTCACATTTGCCAGAAGCTATAGCCGACGGAGAGAATTCTTTAAGAAGCTCACACAGCTGTCTGATTTTAGGAGAAGAAAAATTGAGCAACTTATCAGCAGGATTATTACATCTGTTGAGGTGCTGCTCCACTATACTTCGGGCATGATTTAAATGTGTTATAGCCAACTGAAAATATTTATTAATAAATACCAACAAAGTACATACATGTAATGGGAACACAACTGACATACAATAATATAATAATGGGAGAGGAAATTACTTACCTGTAATATGTTGTGTTTGGATGGCAGGTCAGCTGATAGTTTCAGTTTCTCACACTGAACAATTTGAAAGAGAATGGCCATAGACCCTCCGTACATTCCCAACTCTTCAAACATTCTTATAATGGTATCCGCCATATTCTTCAGAGCTTTATTCAACTACAATGAAATGATCAAGTAATTTACTTTAGATTAGGAATATATATATATATATATATATATATGTATGTATTGATTGTCTTTGCGGACACATCGCATATTTTTGTTTGGTGGTGAGCTTTCGAATACGCTCGGGCATCCATTGTCAAACCGACTGACTACTTTTTCTTCCTGAGCCTCTCACTTCGCCTTAGAACCTGTGAAGATGTAGGGGTGGGGTAGCAGTAGGGGGGGTAAGATTGGACGGTGTCTCGTTGTTTTGTTTCGTCGTAAATTTGTCTGTGTTGTTGCCATTCATTAGCGTGGGTAAGTTTGCGATGTTGTCATTTTTTTTGTGTAGAAGATAACGTGTTCGTCTTAATTTTGTCTATCAAGTGGTGGTAAGTTTTGTGTAATTTATTTGTTTCGTCTCGTTGGTTCAGTGCAAAGTCTCTCTTGGCTATATGAATAGATTCGTACAGGATTCTGTGAGATTCTGTGTTAATTTTTTGAATCGTAGCTGCATTCTTAAAATTGATTCTGTGTCCTTCCATGAGGGTATGCATCGCTAGCGTAGACGTATGTTTTTTGTTTCTCACGTCGACTTGGTGTTCTGCTATGCGATGTAGGACTTGGCGGTTTGTTCTGCCTATGTACACTTTCTCACAGTCCTGACAGCCTATTTCATAGCCATATATATATATATATATATATATATATATATATATATATATACATCCCACTACCTTTACGGGCCCCATACATTGTTGATTTGCTATCATTAGAGCGTCTTTTGAATTAGGGCGTCCGTATATGGACGCCCTAATTTTTACTACGTTAAACCACCCCCTATACAGTGCTTATATAGTTTTTGCTATTTTTAGAGGGACTCCCCAAGACGGATTTTTGAAAATTATATACGATTTTCGTATATTGAGGGTTCGAACATTTTTCTGAAGAGGCGCCCCGTTATATACGGGGTGTATATTTTTTGCGTATATCATTTTCATACACACGATATTACGGCGTCCGCAATGTATATTTTATTTACTTTTATATCCTTAAGCATTCCGAAGATTTGGCAATGTCGCAATACGCAAGTCCCAAGGTTGGCGTGATATTACTTGTAACATAATATTCGGTGTCTGACGCATTAAATGTAATTTATTTGAAGGCTGTCATCAATATCATGACTTCTGTATTTATCTCCTGGATATTAATGTTTATATGCTTTTGTTTAGAACCGTTGTTACTTGTACTTACCTTATTAAAATTGTTTGGTAATATGTTATTTTTATATTGTTTTCATTATCTGATACGCATTGTTTTGACTTCACTGTTTTTTTTATTTTTTATTATATTTGTAAAGGCTGTTTCAGCCGTTTATTGCATAAAGAAATAAATAAAGGCAATGTCATATAGGTATATGGTCGTTTTCAAGTTTTTTACGCGAGCGTGTAGTATAGATTTTCCTCTACCTGTCGGTGTTATTGAGAAATATAATTTCAGAACCTATCACAGTTTAAATTCAATTTGAAATAAATACGCAATAGAAAAAAGTGATAATTACTCAGACGCATAAGGTATATACTATATAGACTGTTTCTATTATGATTTTATGGCCCAGCTACATAATAGCTCTACCGCGCACAAGTTTCATTGAATGTTAAACTATGTGTCGTATAAGAGTAAAAGTATATTTTTTTTGTTTCTACTGATGAGGTGCATTTACCTACGGACTTTAATAAGTCAGGGCTGGCGAACTTTTTTGAGCCTGAGTAGGTATCAATATTTTTTCAATACAATAAGATATCGCGTGTCTCGTTCCATGAAAATAAGAATGCATCAAATGCTTACATGTAACTTCAAACTTTTAATATAAACAAAGCATTAATAAATCGAGCATAAGTAGGTACTTAATAATAATAGCAAAATAAACGTCTCCTCGGGGGGCTAGCACCCTGCGGGAAATATCAATCAATGCGATCTATTTATTCATGAATGCAGTGTTCTCGAACGACATTGTCCAATATCGGTAGAACTATCCGCTAAAATCGGTATAAATGGTATATTTTGTACCCAAAATCGGTAAATGGGGTATTTGTACCGACGATGATCAATATCGGGTACTTTTCTTTTCACGAATTTTCTACCCCCCCCGTCGCAAAATTTTGAAAATGGTATAGGAATTTGGAATATTTCAAAAACTCCTCGGTTTTCTTAAAGAATATTTGCTCGAATCCATGAGTATCCGGTACTTTTACTGAATACCCGGTACTTATCTACCGATTATACTTACCAGCCGACAAATGGTAAAAATCGGTAGATTTCTAGGGCATTTCGGTAAGCCGCGGCCCATTTCGGTATAAATACCGAAAAATCGGTAGGTTCGAGAACACTGCATAAATGTCGTCATATATTATACTTCATTTCCGTCGTTTCTGAAACTTTTGATAAACGAACACATGGCTATTTAAAAAAAAAAAACTTTTTTACACTATTTCCAAAACTTTTTTTGAATGATCACAATTTTTTTGCTCTTCGCGTGTCATTCAAAATCGTTATGCGTGCCACATTTGGCACGCGTACCGTAGGCTCGCCATTACTGAGTTGATTATTCATTATAAAGGTATTCATTCTGTGTTTAGAAGCTCTCCTGTTCGCTCGAATTTTTCTTTCGCGTATTTGAAAAAAAAAACCTACCGGTTGATGAATTTCAATCACGATTACAAAATATGTGTGTAAGTATTTTATTTATTTACAGATATTTACGCCCTAATCGTTTTACAATATGTTGAAACTCTGTATACACACAATACTTGTATACAAAGGAATGATTTATTTTTTGTCAAAAAAGACAGAAATCAATTAGAATAGTAAAAAACCCGAAGTTGAACAAACAGTTTAACATTAATCAGTTATATTATAAATAAAAATGGATTGACCATGTATGTCACTTCATAACTTGAGAACGGCTGAACCAACTTGGCTTATTGTTTTTTTGTTGTGTTCTTAATTATCAGGAGACTGTTTATATGAAAGAAAATTTTTGGAAAATCTAACGGAATCATCGGAAATTTGGATTGTATTTTTGTATGAAAATGTCGTTTGTATGACAGTTCCGCTGTCACACAAACAATATGGATAATTATGCAAAATCAACGATGAAGATTTTTCATAGATTGGCATATTAATAGAATGATTTTTGAATACATTTTCAAATTAGAATCTTTTTCCATACAATTTAACATCTGTGGTTCTGAAATTTCAATTTTGAAAAAATCATGGAAAGATTTTGTATAAATTTAAAATGAATGAGTAGATTTCAACCTAAAAAAATAAATTAGTACCTACATATTATATTACGTACAGCAGATAATTTACAAACAAATTTGAGTTAAATATAATTGTTAAACATAAGTGAATTTTATTTTTTTACACTATACCAGTGATTTCCAAAGTGGTCCAGGTGGATCCCCAGAGATCCACGGGGGTCTTCGATGGCGTGACTAAAAATGGGGGTGCACGAGTCGTAAGTTGGGGTCCACGAATCCATAGTTAAAGTATCGGATATTCGGTAAAAACACCAGATATTGACATAAACAATAGTCGGTACAAATACCCGGTATACTGTAGAAAAAGGTACCTACTGTGAGAAAATATTCTTTAAGAAAACCGAGGAGTTTTTGGATTATTTTAAATTCCTATACCATTTCGAAAATTTAGCGACGGGGGAGGGTAGAAAAAGAGGGGGTCCACCGGAACCAGCAAATCTTTGAAAGTAGTCTATGAGAAAAAATGTTTAGGAACCTCGGGAGTTTGTAAAGAGATTAAAAATAATATTAATCACTCATTGATTGTTAGGCGGTACGAAGTTCGCTGGGTCAACTAGTAATATTATGAAATTAAGTATAAAATTGACAAAAATTTTGGTCAAGATATCATTAAAGTAAATCGAAGTGGTATAAAAAATGTTGCTTTAAAAATAATGATAATAATAAATTTATCATGGAGCAAAGACAGGGTATGATATGCATCCCCACGGTTTGAGAAGAGATGAGCTATTCGACTAAGTAGAATAAAGAGGAACGTAGATTGGTACCCTATGGCAAGTATAAAAAATAAAGAAAAACTCTTTATCTCGGAACTATTCGATTTTACATTTCTCAATATTCAATTACTAGCTGACCCAGCGAACATCGTATAGCTGAAGATTCAATGAATGATTAATATTTTTAATCTCTTTACAAACTCCCGTAATTGTCCAAGTATGTCATTGTATAGTGCAGAGGTTCCCAAACCTTTTTTCTCATAGATCACTTTCAAAATTTTGCTGGTTCTGATGGACCCCATGCATTTCTACCCCCTCCCCGTCGCTAAATTTTCGAGATGGTATAGGAGTTTGAAATATTTCAAAAATTCTTCGGTTTTCTTCCAGAATATTTTCTCACATTTCCTTTTCTACAATGTAACTGGTATTTGTACCGACTATTGTTTATGTCAATACCGGATACCTAAAAAATATTAAGTGTTTAAATTTCTACTTCCCCTCCCCCCCCCCCCGTCATCGAATTTTCAAAATGGTATAGGAATTTGAAATATTTCATTAACTTCTCGGTTTTCTTAAAGAAGCATTATTTATGTACTCGAATCATTTAGTATCTGGTACTTTTGGCGAATATCCGATACTTTAACTATGGATTCGTGGACCTCCGCTTACGACTCGTGAACCATCCCAATTTTTTAGTCACGCCAACGTAGACCCCCGTCGAGTCTCCGTGAACCCTTAGAGATCCACCAGGACCACTTTGGGAATCACTGGTATAGTATAAAAAAATAAAATTCATTTATGTTGAACAATTATGCTTAACTGAGATTTGTTTATTATCTGCTGTACGTAATGTATGTAGGTACTAATTTATTTTTTAGGTAGATAACTATTCATTTTAAATTTATAAAATATTCTTATCCATGATTTTTTTTTAAATTGAAATTTCAGAAACACAGGTGTTAAATTGTATGGATAACGATTCTAATTTGAAAATGTATACAAAAATTATTCTATAAAGAGGCCAATTTATAAAAAATAAAATTTTCGTTGATTTTGTATAACTCTCCATACTGCAGTTTTTATTGAAATTAAAAATGTATGCCGTAAATAAATAAGCTATTTGACACCAGTGGCGGAACTAGACTTTTGGTATTGGGCATGCGGTTTGTATATTATAGGTAGAATTTATTATATTTTATATATTATCCTACACAATGTTAGAAACCAACTGTTGGCCAAAACCTACACTATTTTTCTGCCTACAATAATCCAGATAGTTGAGATGACCCTCTTTTACAATATACCGTTTTAATGACACCGACATTTAAACAATATAAATATCATAGGATGAAAAAGATGACTCATTTGGCGTAGAATCACGCTGAACGGGGGATGCTTATTTCTACCCTATACTTACTTCCAAGAGGAGCGATAAAGGGTGATAGTCCTTATGTTACGAAATTATTATGTAAATAAAGAAAACCTGAAATAACTAATACATTAATTGAATATAATCAAAATAAAATCAATATTAACCAGAAGTTTGCAAAAGATTTGCTATTGTTTGGCGGAAGATTTAAATTAATTTAAACTTACTTCGTAGTTTTTTTTAGATACTCTGTTGGAAAATGATAGATTTATTCCTTGGGCATGCGTTGCTTTTTTGCATGTATGGAAGGCACGCCACTGCTAAGCTTAGGCAGTATGACGGTAGTGTCAATCTGCAAAAACACTGCACAATCTTGCATCAGAACTACTTTATATATTAGATTCCATGTAATTTTTTATCAATAAGCAGAATTTCTTATAAAATATTATATTCGTTATATGGACTGCAGAAAAATTTAACATAATTATTATTATTTTAATATCATCATCTCACAAACACAAATAAAATACATCTCTCTCCAAATGTAATGGTTTTTTGCGTGTCAACCTTTTTCAAATTTGCATCTGATTGTTGGTTATTCATTCTTTTTATTAATAAGTTGGCACTAAATTAATTTTTATAGGAATTACTATTTTTAATTAATTTGATAAAATTATTTTTTTCGTATCGTATCTTTTATATTTAATTAAAATTGATAACATCTATTTTTTTATGATTATAATCATGATAATATTCCACTTTATTTCATAAAAATACTGTAACAATCTCTAGATATTATTGTTTAATCGAAATGTGTACTGCATTACAAATACCTAGATTTTTTTCCAGTTACGTAAAATATTTTATATTTCCTTTTAAATGTCATAGGAATATTATATTTAAACTAGCTGACCCGATAAACGTTGTTATGCCATAGACATTATTTCTAGATTACTAATGTCACTATTTAAAATAGGAATTGATGGCAGAAGAGTGGAAATTTAGGGCTGTATATACTTTTAAAGCCTCAAAAGCCGGGGTGTATTATCCTTAACTTTTGGGGGTACGCAAAATAGATGTTGGCCGATTGTCAGACATACCCGATAAGCACATAAAATTTCATCAAAATCGTTTCAGCCGTTTCGGAGGAGTGTGATATCAAACACCGAGACACAAGAATTTTATGTATCTGATATCTTATGGTGAAGCGAAATACTAAACTAATTGCTATTGAATAACAAAGAAATCAAAATTTCAGTACAACAAATGCCCAACCCAATCAAAATGTATTTAGATGTCAAGGAAATAATAAATGACTTTTTTCGTAATTATATTTCTATTATAATAACCAAATTTATTAAAATAACAAATTACAATTGACAAAATAAATCTATTTAAAGGTAAAAATCGGACTTTTACTTTTACTCATTTACTAAATTGCTTATTTACAAAAAAAAAACTAGCATTTAAAAAAAGTCTTGGTAGGTAGACAGAAGTTTGAGGAATAAACAGTTTTTTGTTTATTGTGCAGTCATTTGAATTTCGCGCGCTTTTCTGGTATAGTCCCGACAATATTTTCAAATGTCTGATGATTTACTTAACTCAGCTAATAATTATACTATAATGTATATATACAATTATGATAATTTACATACAAAAGACAATCCGGAGTCCCATAGTTTGGCAACAGTGTAGGACGCTTGAAAGTGTAATATATGAAAGTATAATATACAGAACGGAACCCATAAGGGAAGTCATATGAAAGGAAGTGGTAGTATGGAGGCATAAAAGTAACACTACCGGACTTAGTTAGAATGTTTTATGAAAGGAGCCCGCAAAGATAGCCTGATGTATATATATATATATATATATATATATATATATATAAATTTACCTTTCTATCTACATGCATACAAACATTTATTATAATTCACTGAAATAGGTATGCATAGGTAGTTATTATACTGAGAATGTTTAAATGTAATAGGTATGCACCTTTGAAATAGATTTCCATGGTTAATTACAAAAAAGTAATTTTTTTAATATTTTAGAATTTGATGTAGGTACAACCTACATAACTTAACTCTTCCTAATAAATTCAGACCTTTTATATTAAATATACCAATACCTACACTGGATACCGTTTCATAAATTATAGTTTATAAATTATGTGTATACATTGGTGTGATTTAATGATTCGACGATAGAGAAAGTATTGATGTAAGAAAAAGTATGATATGAATGGGGGGGGTGGAAATAGTGAACTTTGTTATTATTATTGATACATCAACGTCGGTTCGTCTAACATTGTCTCTCTGTCCTGCTAGTGATGCATTTCATCAAGTTAAATAATACCTTTCGTGATACATTTGTAGCACATATAATATATTAACGCAGGCGTAAAAATAACCAATTTGATTCGAAAATTATTTATAAAAAACGTTTATAAGTATATTTATTTTTAAGTTTATTCAATTTAAACAAATGAACATTGAACAATAAAGACATTAAACATAACCTTATTACAATATATTAAGTAATCCTGTATTTTACTGGTTTACCCTCTTTATAAAGTTAGCTTTTGTAAAGGAGGGTAGCAGATTATATTTCTATATAATATCTAAAAGAATGTCGGGTAAGTTTACAAGAATGGCTGAACCAATTTGAATGATCTCTGATTTGTTGGATTTATGTCTGTCCCGAATACCTGATTAGCTATTAAAATATTTTACAAATTCACGGAACAAAAAATTTCAAAGAAAATTATTTACGCTATACATTTTTAATTTCAATGAAAAACTACTACTATACCATCACGGCATATCCCACAAGTGGGGTAGCCAGCAGACCAGCTGCTCATAATAAACATGCACGCCTTCTTCTCTGTGCTAACAAAAAATATTCAGGAAGGGTGGCAAACCTCATCGCTGAATTCGAGATGAACAATATCTTTATTTTTTCGAACACCTGCCTCTTACAGGACACTCGGAAACTTGCGGAGAAGAGTGGGAGACCTTTTCTTTACCGGCTGCTCCACGGGATACAAAAAAATATTGAGAATTATACAAAATTTGTGGTTCTGAAAATGTTGAAAAAATCGTGGATATAGAAATGTTATAAAATTTTGAATTTTTAAAAATGAATGAGTATCTATCTAAAAAAATAAATTAGTTCCTACAAATATTATATTACCTACAGCAGATAGTTTATAAACAAATCTGAGTTAAATATAATTTATTTATTTACATTTTTATACGGCAGAGCTTTTTTTTTTTAAATATAACTTTTATTTATTTCTCTTAAATATACATACCTACAAGTCAGTTATAATAATTTAAACATAATCTTACTTATTTTTTTCCCCAGGCAGTAACGTTATATACCTACTGGTGTTAGGGGAAATAGTATTAAAATGTATAATTTCTTAAATATCTAGATGTTTATAAAATAACAATTTAACTAGATTCCAAACAGTAACTCTTAGTTCACCTTAAAAATAATATAATCTAAGTCGGGTTTAAACTTAAACTTACTAACTAAAATCTTGTACATGTTAAATAAAAAAATTACACTATTGAATTTTGCCTGACACTTTACTTTTGCCTGACGATGAGAGCGAAAGCTCTTGAAAGCCAGCTCGCAAAGTTAATAAAGTCAATATTGGAATAACTATTCATTTTGATTTATTGAATAATTTACTTAACCTATTTGATCGTATTTGATTTAATTATGATTTTTTACTCTTTTTTTTATTATTATTTCAATTGTTATTATAATATTCTCTGGTTACTGTTTGATCTTAGATACCATAAATTATTTTACACATTGTTATGTCTTTTGCTTTTTTTACTTGGCATTTTTTTGTTTGTTTGTTTTTATTTCTTTAATTTTTTTCATTTTTTGGTAATAATAATAACCATTCAAGACCATGTAATAGTCACAAACAATTATTCTAAATTTATAATGAAACAAAATATTTCGGATAGATGCAGAGTCTGTTATTGGGAGGGAGAGACATTAAAAGAGGGAAAGATATGTGGAGACATTAGACTCTTTGCACATCGCATTGGCAAAAGCTGTAATGATGTGTAAAGGAAATTTAAAGAGAATAATAATAATAATAATAATAATTAAGACATATTTTGTCTGGATGTTCTCTTCTTTCCGGAACAGACTATTTGAAAAGACATGATCAGGTAGCAAAAATTTTACATCAAAATTTAGCTTTGAAATTTAAATTAATTGAACAGGAATCAAAATTACCATACTATAATATTATTGTCCAGTAGGTATCGGTACTTGAAAACAATGACACTAAACTCTACTGGGATCGACCAATTCAAACAAATCGAAGTATTCTAGCTAATCGACCAGATATTGTTTTGGTTGATCGCAGATGTCGTAAAACATACATCATAGACATCACTATATCGTACGATGAAAATTTAAATAAAGCTGAGCAAGATAAGATAATAAAATATCTTGATCTTGCTCACGAATTCAAAGATATGTGGAGAACACCTACCACAATCATCGTGCCTATAGTGTTGTCTGTGAATGGTTTAATACCTAAGAGTCTGTCAAGCAATCTCAGAAAACTGGGAGTAGATGACAGGCTCAAATACAGCATGCCATTGTCCACCAGGATAGTAAGAAGGTTTTCGTCCCTGTAGCTCTGTAAGTGATCTCCCATGATTGTACTATTTCATCGAACATCATGGAAGAATCAACTCGAATAATGTCGGGGTTCTACATTTTGAATATAAATTTATTTTAAAAATTTATGTTTTTTGTTATTTAATGTTTAACGTGAGCTCCCGTGGTAGTACTTTGCCACGGCTAGCTTGGGGGCCACGTTACAAGATATGTTCCTCTTAAGTAGGTGGGTACTAATATACAAAATAAAAAAAATAATAATTATAATTATAAATACGATTTATTCAAGGGAATAAATTATATGCATGGACCAATGCAAAATAAACTCAAAAAATAACACTGACGTGTTCACACAGTAAAAAAAAAAAACACATGTAAGTACTATTATTATATAGTAATAGAATATAAGTAGTGTACAAAAATTATAAATAAAAAACAATTACTTCTTCGTTGCGCTGGCTAAACGCGAGGGCGCGACCCTCAGCGATTGTAGTACAATTAACACAATGTCTATATATGTGTCACGAAGAGTCCAGTTGCAGTGCACAAATATAGTTCCCGATGAACAACTTCACAATGGAATATTTTATCAATAGTCTATTAATCACTCGTCGAATATATGATATTGCAATCAAATTAAAAAAAATAGTCTCAGATGATAATAATGAAATTCACTTTTCAATTTATTTCTCACATTCGATGAATCACTTCTCACTTAGGTATTTGTATATCGTAAATACCTAGCAGACAAGGCGAGTACTATATCGGTGTTACGCGCACGGATGTTGAAAAACTTCTGAACTCTCGTCCTTGAACTGCGCTGGCTTATATAGTTCTCCGGGGCGGCAGACAGAGACAGAAATAAAATTGTTCTGTCTCCTTCTATGTCCTTGTACCTTTCTTCAATGGCAGTATAAAATAGTATGTATTTTAAATTTGATTGCTTTATCACAATATGAAGAATATTAAAATGATTAAAATGCGATGTTTTTTTTCTTTCTTGAAGTTACAGCCGTTTTTCGGAAGATAATTATCAAACAAGATTATTTACATACATTTGAATTATGGAACAAATACTTAACTTATCTTAACATATGCAAAATTATTTACAATCAATTTTCACCTAGATATCTACATCTCTAAACAACAATTTATTTAATTAAATACATTTTCATGTTCTTTTGATATACATAGGTATCGTAGAATTTTAAAACAATAGTTATGACTCTAAGATTATCATAAAGTTTGATCCTATACCTACCGATACAATTTACTTAGCAACATCAATTTATAATTTACATACTCGATCTACTTTAAATATAAAACAAATCTCAATTGTAACATATCGTCATAATATATTATTGAAATCATTATATATTATTAGTGTACACCTCTGTCTATCAACAAGCAATTATTTACATATCAAACATTATTTTTTCTTATAATATCCAATTATTTACATACGTCCTTAATCAAATTTATAATTACAATTGTTTTTTTTTTTTTTTATATGCAAAACTTTCTTTATACCTATCTCAATGCCAGATATTAAGTCCAAATTATATTTTCCAATATAGTGACAATATCCCATAAGTCGGGTGACTTGATAGATATTTATTAGATATAATGAATCAGTGATACAATTAATCATTGGATGAACACATCTATATAATTATAAAAAAAATTAATTCTTTCCATACTAGTAAATATTAACTACCTACTATATTATTTACATTTTTACATATTTAAACATTTCTTTTACTCAATTATTTACTATATGCAATATTTACACAGGTTAGGTATATTTTAGGATCTCTCATAATGTATTATCACATACATCATATCAAAAATCATACAAAATAAATTACAATTAAAATATCACTATACCTAGCGCGGACATTAGTCATTATTATTAAACAGGTGTAAAAACAAAACACTTTGTTAAACAAAAGGGAATATCATAAAGCCATTAAGATTTTTGTAGAAAAAGTTACAACAAAATAAAATTACCCAGCTGCTAAGTGAGTAGTCACCAGAACTCTCATTGTTATATGGGATAGTTATAATCCTGCCATTGTTTATTTAACTTTCACTAATACATACAATAGTATCTAAGTGCAGGTAGATATATAGGTACATAAAAATAGATGCATCAATATTTGGATTTTTCTAGACTTTCTTGCGAACTCTATTATTTGAAATAAATATTCCCGTATCAACAAAACAATATTATATTCATCATAATGTTTTCCGTCATAATTAATTAGCAATGCATATCAAATTCGACACCCCCTTCTTGACGGAAAAATTATGTTCAATGATACCTTAATTATTCTTAATCAATTACAAGTCCCGAAAAAATAACATCATTCTTAAATTATTACATATACAATCAATAATGTGTGCAAACTAGATAACCAAGGTATGTACCGATATATTTAAAAATTTACTCTAAACCCGATAGGCGCCAACTCATTCTTCTTATTTAGATGTTCGACGGAGAATGAGTAAGACCGTCATGCTCAATGATAATATTATCGGCAACACACCTGTATTATCCCATCTGCACACCACATATTAGGCAAAAAATAAAAAACATAATTATTGCCAACTTATAGCCTATATACAGATCATCTTAACTAATGTTGTGTGAACACGTCAGTCCTACCTATCTATTATATACAATTATTTACAACTTAACACTTATCTTACCTACATGTTATCCTAAGCTTACCTAAACTCTACTTAAACTGCGCAGTTTAACTAATATTTACACTAACTACCTTTCTACATACACGCACCTACCTAACTATTTATATATTTACAATTGATTAATTATGAAAGAATTATTTATATTGCACTCATATTTACACGCGATGATTTAAGGATACTAGGTATTTATAATTACAATTTACAACGATTATGATTTTTTTTTAAGAGACACGTATAATATATTTACTCAGCCGTTTCTTCTAATAGCTCTCCGCCAATTTCCTCTTGTACAGACTCGATGTCTTCCGTAGTGTTTGGGGCTGATCGAAGGTTATCTACGTGAACCTTGATAGGTTTTCCACGTCTGTCAATCCAATATACGTTTCCTCGGCCAACCGACATCAAAACAGAGTAAGGCCCTGACCATTTTGGCGCAAAACCTCCATGAAACCCAGCTAAGTGATTTGAAATAGGATGATCTTTCATCATGACTTCTTGACCGGTGGTAAATTTAGGTATGGTGGTCGTCGCAGACGCATATTTTTCACAATAACGTGCTTGATTTTGACGTATTAAGTTATCCTCGTCTGTGCGGTCACGTGCTTGTCCCACTTGATCGTTATCCGATGCAGGTATATGTGCCCATTCTCCTGGCTGCTTCCGTTCATATCCTAATAAGGCCTGTGATGGGGTTACTCCTGTAGCGTCGTTACGTCGACCTCGAAGCGCTCCAATTATTCGAGGTAAACACTCATCCCAATGACGATGTTCTCTATTGAGAAGATGAATTCTTAATCCCTTCTTGATTTCCTGGTTTCTTCTCTCCGTTATGTTCGCTCTGGCATGGTAAACTGCAGTGGTCCAATGTTGGCATTGCCAACGCTCGATGGCCAACTTCCATGATCTATGTATAAATTGTCGTCCATTATCTGAGAGTATGGCCCTTGGATAACCATATCGTGAGAATACTTCCGTTTCCAGGATCCTTACGATTTGAGATGCTTGTCCAGCCTTTATTGGAAATGCTTCCACCCACTTGGAAAACATATCGGTGACTACCAGTAGGCACTTGTTTCCTTTCAATGATCGTGGATAAGGCCCCATTAAATCTACTGCTACAATTTCAAAAGCATGCTGTGCTTGGTATGCTCCTAAGGGAGCATGTGGACGGTCGGGCAAAGCTCTTGCTTTTGCGCACACGATGCATCTTTTTACGTATCGCCGTATATCACTGTTCATTCCGGACCATAAATAGTATTGTCGGACAGCTCTGATCGTCTCTTTCTCTCCAGGATGTCCTGCTCGACACCCATTATGATAACTTTTGATCACTTTTGAGATCATAAATTTAGGTACGATCATTTTCTCTGTCTCACCATCTTCCATAGCACGATAAAGGCAACCGTCACGTAATCGATAAAATTGATTTTCTGTATTGGAATTGGAATTGTCCGCCGAAACTTGATGCTCTAAGCTACTGATGAGCCTCATAATCCTAACATCAGATCTCTGAGCCATACGCACTTTATCTGCTAATCCTATGGTAATATCTTCGTCACTGGTAGCTTGATGTTGAGGTGACGATCCTAATTCATCTTCAATATGCATCACTTGTGGAACATTGGATCCTGTCTTCCAGCCTTCCTGGTATACTGCTGGATACATGGCTCTACTTATTTCCGTATCTGAGTAAGTAAGAACTTGCTCGGGGCTACGAGAAAGATAATCCGGAAGTTGATTCTTCTCGCCGGGACAATGTTCAATGGTGAAATTATATTCTTGAAGAAGCAATGCCCACCTTGTAAACTTGGCTCGTTCATCCTTGGCGCTGTCCAACCATGTTAAGGCTCTGTTGTCGGTCCTCAAGATAAAATGTCTACCTTCTAAGAAGGCACGGTATCTTTTGATGGCCCAAACTGCGGCCCATGCTTCTTGCTCATTTGAGTGCCATTTTTGCTCAGCGTCAGTAAAACGAGCACTTGCATAAGAGATAACATCTCTACCGCCATCTGAACGTTCATGAAATAATACTGCTGCAACACCGAGCATGCTTGCGTCCGTTTGTAAAATAAACTTTCGGTTAAAATCAGGTCTACATAGAGTCTTTGGTTTAGTCATCTCAACCTTGACACGCTCCATTGCTTGGTTAGCACGGGCATTCCATTTAAATGGTCTTTTTACACTTAATAAATCTGTAAGTGGTGCTGCTAATTCAGAAAAACGAGGTATATACTCCCGCAGCCAGTTGCATAAGCCAAGAAAAGCACGTAACTGTCTTCTGGTTGTTGGGACAGGAGTCTCCATAACGCTAATCTCGTGAACCTTTTGTGCCTGGTTTCCGGAAGCTGTTACAACATGGCCCAGGTAGTCTATTTCCTTGGTGACAAGTTTACATTTATCGGCCGCACATCGTAGACTATACTGTTGTAATCTTTCCATAACCAACCGGAGATGACGTTTATGTGACTCCCAATCTGGTGAATATATTATCAGATCGTCTAAGTAAACAAGCACAAATTCTCGTAAGTAACCTGCAAGCACTTCCTGCGACATGATCTTCTGAAAGGTTCGAGGAGAACCCTTCAAACCAAAAGGCATAACTTTAAATTGATATGACGCGCCATCAGGCGTGGTGAACGCAGTATAAATCTTGGAATCCTCATCCATTGGCACCTGCCAGTATCCCTTCTGTAAATCTATTGTTGAGAATAACTTTGCGTTGCCCAAGTCTTTAAGTGTCTCATGAATGATAGGTAAGGGAGAAGCTGCATCTTCGGTGACGTCATTCAGTTTTCGGTAATCTACACAAAATCTATACTCGTCTTTGCCTTTCTTGGGAACCATAACGATTGGAAAGCTGTACGGAGATCTGCTTGCTTCAATTACTCCATCCGCTAGCATTCCTTCAAGTTGGGAGTATAAGTTACGTTTCTTAGCATCTGACAGCTTATAAGGTGGAAGTCTAATAGGTGCATTATCCCGCAGTGTGATGGTGTGAGGTTGTAACGGCGCAGGACCAGCATATGGCAAGAAGATATCCTTAAATTCATCCAGAATCTCGTTCAGCTCCTCATGTTCAGTCCTGGACAATGTGGCTGGTAGTTCTGGAAACTCTACTTTTCTTGAATCGATACCAGCTCTTCTTACTGGCAAAAGGTGCGTTGTCATCCGTTCCTCTCTTCCAAAATGTAAACATCCTCGATACAGGTCCAAAACTGCCTGATGTTTAGCCAACCATTCTATGCCAAGAATTATGTCTTCCCGGAGATCTTCTGATACCAAAAACTCCTCCTCCATTATTGCCTCCTGTACCTGCATCCTCAATGAAATCGTTCCATGTACATCCATACGCGTACCGAAATTTGCCAACTGCAATTTTTTTATGGATGTATTTTGTACATTTCCCTCTACCAGGGATAACTTGATAAGGTTGTGGGATGACGCTGAATCCACCAATGCAATTCGCTCCTTGCCGCTTATTTCTATTCTTATCTTAGGAAGAACGACACGCCCAGGGTTGGTGATGATATTACACTCAGGAGTTACTTCAACTTCAATGGCATCGAAGTCTTCTACAGGCAGCCTCCTTGGAACATGCATATCCTCCACTTGGATATGTCCGTGGGATGTGTTATCCACGCTTTGTTCACTCTGGAGACTCCTATTTCCTCTTCCTTCACCATCCGAGTGTATCATCGCTTCGACAATAACTGTCTGTACTGCTGGCTCTTCGTCTGGGTGGGGTTCTTCGATGGTGGCCGTATCTCTTAGTCGCGGTGCCCTTGGGTTGGACGAGGTCCGAACTGTCCTTGACCCGGGCGTTGTCCGTTTAAAGGCCGATTATTAGATTGAGAATTCTGTACGTTTCGTTGAGAATCTTGTCCGTTATGCTGAGTGTTTTGTCCGTTATACTGAAAGCTTTGCGAGTTTTGTTCATTGTTCCAGGAGTTGTGATTGCGTCCGTTATTTCGATAGTTACGATAATTGCGTCCGTTATTCCGAGAGTTATTTCCGTTGTACCGTGGGTACTGTCCGTTCCGTCTCGTATTGTGTTGCACATTGTTATCGCCTCTTTCCATCTGCTCATCTTCTCTCTCCTCCCTGTGTGTTGTTTCCTGATGAAGAGCTTCGATTGGCGAGTCAATGTCATTCACCTTTGTCCATAATTCGTCAAAACTACCCCCGACGTTTCTTCCGATTCTTTCGCGATATTTCAGAGTCATAAGTCCGACAGTATGTAGGAGTGATGCGTGTTTCCAAGGTTTATCCCCATACACGTTGGAATATACCCGTGCTTTTCTTCCGAGAAATGCAATTCCTGACTCACGATTGTCTTGTTTATTTGTCAAGAAATGTGATTTGAGGCTCTCCCTGTATTCCTCACCGGTGTATCTTGTTAAAAAGAGCTTTTTGAATACGTGCCACCTAAAATAGTTACTTCCTATTCTCTGCCACCAAAACATAGCCGATCCCTTAAGCTTTTTAGCTACTTCTGCAACACGGTCATCTTCATGTACATCTACTTTATTGAAATAGGCCTCACAATACCTAATGAATTTTTCCGGAGATTCTTCAGGCCTCCCCTCGAAGTTCATTGGAACGCCGTCCCTCCTTTCGTTCATTACATATATGACCTCGCGCTGTATCGTTTGACTCTCCTCTTCATGTTGACTTCTAGACGTATTTGAATTTTCCCCGGACTCCGTGGTAGTTCTTCCCGAACTCCTAGAGTCCTCACGAGATACGACAGACATAAATACATATTTAAACAATAATAAAAATCCACCGATGCCTATAGTTGCACCACCCACAATAAGAGGAAACATTTTAAACGATTAATTATATAAAACAATAACACAAATAATCAGGTTCGTTTTAGCGATTATACCGATAATAGGTATTTTTTCGCTAAATCCACCACGTTGGGACCGCCAATATAACGTGAGCTCCCGTGGTAGTACTTTGCCACGGCTAGCTTGGGGGCCACGTTACAAGATATGTTCCTCTTAAGTAGGTGGGTACTAATATACAAAATAAAAAAAATAATAATTATAATTATAAATACGATTTATTCAAGGGAATAAATTATATGCATGGACCAATGCAAAATAAACTCAAAAAATAACACTGACGTGTTCACACAGTAAAAAAAAAAAAACACATGTAAGTACTATTATTATATAGTAATAGAATATAAGTAGTGTACAAAAATTATAAATAAAAAACAATTACTTCTTCGTTGCGCTGGCTAAACGCGAGGGCGCGACCCTCAGCGATTGTAGTACAATTAACACAATGTCTATATATGTGTCACGAAGAGTCCAGTTGCAGTGCACAAATATAGTTCCCGATGAACAACTTCACAATGGAATATTTTATCAATAGTCTATTAATCACTCGTCGAATATATGATATTGCAATCAAATTAAAAAAAATAGTCTCAGATGATAATAATGAAATTCACTTTTCAATTTATTTCTCACATTCGATGAATCACTTGTCACTTAGGTATTTGTATATCGTAAATACCTAGCAGACAAGGCGAGTACTATATCGGTGTTACGCGCACGGATGTTGAAAAACTTCTGAACTCTCGTCCTTGAACTGCGCTGGCTTATATAGTTCTCCGGGGCGGCAGACAGAGACAGAAATAAAATTGTTCTGTCTCCTTCTATGTCCTTGTACCTTTCTTCAATGGCAGTATAAAATAGTATGTATTTTAAATTTGATTGCTTTATCACAATATGAAGAATATTAAAATGATTAAAATGCGATGTTTTTTTTCTTTCTTGAAGTTACAGCCGTTTTTCGGAAGATAATTATCAAACAAGATTATTTACATACATTTGAATTATGGAACAAATACTTAACTTATCTTAACATATATGCAAAATTATTTACAATCAATTTTCACCTAGATATCTACATCTCTAAACAACAATTTATTTAATTAAATACATTTTCATGTTCTTTTGATATACATAGGTATCGTAGAATTTTAAAACAATAGTTATGACTCTAAGATTATCATAAAGTTTGATCCTATACCTACCGATACAATTTACTTAGCAACATCAATTTATAATTTACATACTCGATCTACTTTAAATATAAAACAAATCTCAATTGTAACATATCGTCATAATATATTATTGAAATCATTATATATTATTAGTGTACACCTCTGTCTATCAACAAGCAATTATTTACATATCAAACATTATTTTTTCTTATAATATCCAATTATTTACATACGTCCTTAATCAAATTTATAATTACAATTGTTTTTTTTTTTTTTTATATGCAAAACTTTCTTTATACCTATCTCAATGCCAGATATTAAGTCCAAATTATATTTTCCAATATAGTGACAATATCCCATAAGTCGGGTGACTTGATAGATATTTATTAGATATAATGAATCAGTGATACAATTAATCATTGGATGAACACATCTATATAATTATAAAAAAAATTAATTCTTTCCATACTAGTAAATATTAACTACCTACTATATTATTTACATTTTTACATATTTAAACATTTCTTTTACTCAATTATTTACTATATGCAATATTTACACAGGTTAGGTATATTTTAGGATCTCTCATAATGTATTATCACATACATCATATCAAAAATCATACAAAATAAATTACAATTAAAATATTACTATACCTAGCGCGGACATTAGTCATTATTATTAAACAGGTGTAAAAACAAAACACTTTGTTAAACAAAAGGGAATATCATAAAGCCATTAAGATTTTTGTAGAAAAAGTTACAACAAAATAAAATTACCCAGCTGCTAAGTGAGTAGTCACCAGAACTCTCATTGTTATATGGGATAGTTATAATCCTGCCATTGTTTATTTAACTTTCACTAATACATACAATAGTATCTAAGTGCAGGTAGATATATAGGTACATAAAAATAGATGCATCAATATTTGGATTTTTCTAGACTTTCTTGCGAACTCTATTATTTGAAATTAATATTCCCGTATCAACAAAACAATATTATATTCATCATAATGTTTTCCGTCATAATTAATTAGCAATGCATATCATGTTATATTTAAATTTTATTGTTAATCTTATATTGTGTTCAAAATGTAGAATCCAATCAATTTTACATCAATCAAACAAAACAATTTTTGTTAAATAAATGAGATATGAGATAATAATAATAGTGTCATTGTTATGTCCATGTATGTATTTACCATGTAAAAGGCTTATTGGCGTGTATATTTGAATAAATAAATACTTTAGTTATAAAATATAACAGTATTGAATGCAGTATACATTTTGAATATGACGTACAATAAAATTAACATAACATAAAATAAATTAACAACAAAATATTAAAAACAAGCGGTCCGCATTGGCTTCACACGGGTAGATATGTATTAAAAAAAATAGTTTTAGTTGGGATCCCTAATTTTTTGAAAATTTAATATTGCCTTTGTCACCCGGAGATAGTGTAGCTTCCCAATAGTGAAAGAATTTTTCTAATCGGTTCAGTAGTTTCGGAGCCTATTCAATATAAACAGTCAAATCTTTTCTCTTTATAATATAAGTAGGTATAGATAGATAACATTAAACAATAATAACAATTTAAATCATAATAAAATATTTTAATAAATTTACATACAACATAATTTTCTCGGTAAAGTCGAAATAAACTCAGTAAAGACAAAATAGTCTCTAGCCTGAAGGTAGTGTCTCGGCTTCATGGACATGAGGTTCGCGGTTCGATTTCAGGTGCTGGCAAACACTTTTTTTACGAAAGATACATCTTTATATAAAAAATGTACAACTTTTACATTATTCGAGCTTATTCTCCCATGATGTCCTATGAAAATAGTACAATTGGAGATCACTAACAGAGCTACAGGGACAAAAACCTTCCAACTATCCTTTGGATGATAGTAGAACAGCCTTCTGCATGCTATATTTGAGCCTGTCATCTCATCATCATCATAGCCCTCAACACTTCTCTCGGGAGCACAGGGCAAAAACCAGCCTCCTCCATTCAGAGCGTCTCTGCGCCAATTGCGTCACCTCTTTCCACGACATTCCCTGCGCTCTGATATCGTTGTCATAGGACAGGTGTATTGTGAAAGATGGACGCCCGGGCCGACGGAACCCCTGCGGACGGAAGAACAGTGCTCTTTTTGGCCAACTATCATTGGGCATTCTTAAAACATGTCCCAGCCAAGACCATCATCTCTCTTGTATAACGGAGATTACAGGTCTCTGCTGGGTGCGCCGGCGCACAGCCTCATTTGTAACATGTTCATTGTTCATACCATTTGACATCCAAAATCCTTCTAAGACACTTGTTTTCAAAGCTTAGTTTCTTCCGCTCTTGAGTCTTGGTTAAGTGCCAAGACTCACAGCCATATAGAAAGATTGGGATGATGCACGCATTGAACAAGCGACATTTTGTCCTGATGCTGAGTCCAGACGCGTTCCAAACTTTGTTCATGTTATTGAAAGCCCCGCTAGCAGCTCCTATGCGGATTGGTAATTCCGACCGGAGATCACCCTCTGGCATTATGGTTGCTCCCAGCTCCCAGGTACCTGAATTTGCGGACCTGAGATATTTGGGAATTTCCAACAATTAGTGGGGTGAAAGTACTCGTACATGTACTATAACATAATATGTACTCCGCTTTACCAGCGTTGATACGAAGGTCAAGACGTAAGGAATTTTCATAAAGAGCATTAGCGTTGCACTGTCTATCGTCCACAGATGTATCAAAAAGGGCTAGATCATCCGCATATTCAAGATCGTGTAGCACTCCCACAGACGTCTCACTGTTTTCACGCTGTGATAAAGGCACACCGCCAGGGCCCAGAATAGATTTTCTGAACAGGTAGTCCATAATTATGGCAAAGATAAAAGGTGCCAATACACAGCCCTGCCGGACTCCAGTGGTGGTCCTGAAGGTGTCAGTTGGACCACTTGATGTTCTGACAGAACATTCAGAGTCAACATGCAGGGCTTTGATCATTGTTACCACCTTGAGCGGGATGCCATAAGTGGCCAGTAATTTCCATATGGTTGGTCTGAGGGGGCTGTCAAAAGCTTTTTCGTAGTCAATGAAGCAACATGCGAGTGGTGAGTTAAGCTCTTGCGACTGTTGGAGTACGCATCTGGCACAGAAAATTGCATCCGATATTTGAGCCATCATCATCTACTCGCAGTTTTCTAAAATTGCTTGACAGACTCTTAGCCGATTCGTAAACGTCAGAACACTTAATACTCCCTTCTTTACCCTGCAGGTGATGTATATATTGCGATTAAAACCATACCTATCGTATATTTTTTTTTAATATATGTCTGGGTTTTGTTATGAACCCAAATACAACCTTATACACCTTTCTCAGCAAAAGAGATTTTAAATAAAATAATAAAAATAAAAGAGAATTTTCCGGCACTTATGATCGAACCGCGGATCCCTTGTTCTCAAGGACAAGACTCTACCTCCAGGCTACCGATGAACTAAAATATTATCATTCTTTTGAAATTTACTTTGCACATCATTACAGCTTTTGCTCAATGCGGTGGCCAAATCGGTCCACTCTAACATAACATGTATAGACAATTCACACAGACCGAGCTAGTCCCAAACTAAGATGAATCTTGTATTATGGGTACTCTGAAGGGTTTCTCCCTTTAGAATGAAAACGCTTCAAGACACAAGTCGCACAGTTTTTATATAATGCCTTAATAAGATGAGAGACTTATCTCTCTTTCTCTTAATAATGAAGAAGCCATGATTATGATAAAATTGTCTGTTTTTATTAACACATCTATGTATTTTTACCACTCGTGGACTTATTCAGTATACTGATTTCTTATCGATTTCATTGAAAGATTTTTAAGTAAATACATATAATGGGTAAAACTCTTGTAATAACTACTGTAAATTATTAAATCTAACACATTCATTCAAAGTAGTACTGTAGGTAGATACTATGTAGCAACATACATAGGCTGGTAGGTTGTTATGAAATAAGGAAATATCCAAAGCACTCTCCTAATTACATACATACTTTACTTAACTTTTCGTATGACCCGGTGTTGTTGAATCTTAACTAGAGGGTAATTTTTCCCGGATCATTTTCGTTCCCGGAAAACGGGAAATTCATAATTTTTTTTTTTTTTTTTTAAATCACTTACAATAATATTGAACAATAAAATAATACATTTTTTTTTCCTAATACAATTACTCCCCAAAATTGAGCGTAGCTCGTGCTTTGGGGAGAATTATTTTATACTATATTATGTAGCAATTAAAATTAAAAAAATAGCAATCAGAAAAAAGACATACACATACAGTCATAATGTTCCGACTAGAAGTTCCATTTAACAAGTTTAATCATAGCATATAGATCAAATCAGAAATATACAAGAAAATCATACCAAAAGAAAAAACAAACAAAAATCAAAAATGAGTCATACCATAATTATTAATGTATTCAGTCTCGTTCAATATATCTTTTGACAAACTTTTTTGTAGAAAACAAATTTGGTAGAAAACTCTCAAAACTTGTTGACCCTTGCAAACATTTTATTTGATAAAAAAAAAAAACAAATTTTTGATACCAATATAAGTTCTTCTTATTCTTCTTAGTCAGCCATCTCTCCACTGCTGGATATAGGCCTCTTCCAAACTCTTCCAATCGTTTCGGTCCTGTGCCCTCTGTATCCATTTCCTTCCCGTGATTGGAGTAATGTCGTCAGTCCATCTCTTTTGTGGTCTGCCGATGCTTCTTTTGCTACTCCATGGTCGCCATTTGAGGATTCTAGGAGTCCATCTACCGTCGTTTCGTCTCACAACATGACCCGCCCATTGCCACTTAAGCTTTGCAACACGATCCATAATATCTGTGACTTTTGTTAGGTGTCTGATGTCTTCGTTTCTAATTTAATCTCTCAAACTCACCCCTAACATTCGTCTTTCCATAGATATTTGGGAGCATTTTAGCTTGTGGACACTTGCTGCAGTCAGCGATATGGTTTCTAGTCCATATTTTGTCACTGGGAGGATACATGTTTCGTAGATTTTCTTCTTTAGGTTTCTTGGGATATCTTTACTGGTGAGTATATTTTTCAATTTTCCAAATGCTGCCCAGCCCAGGCCTATTCTTCTGGGTATCTCTGCAGTTTGGTTTTCTTTTCCAATTTTGATCTTATGTCCAAGGTATATGTATTAATTTACTACCTCTATGTATTTGTTGTGGCTGTTTAACCTATACATTGATCATTGTATTCGTCCGCTGAAAGAAATGAATGTAGGTGTTGATATGAATGGGATGAATGTAAGAGCGTTAATGTTTGCCGATGATTTGGTATTGATAGCTGAAAGTGAAAGTGATCTACAGCGAATGATGACGTGTGTGTATGAAAATTGTGCGATTGATGGATTGAGAATGAATGCAAAAAAGACAAAAATCATGGTGTTTGAAAGAGGAAGTGAGAGAACAGTATGCCAGGTAATGATTGACAATGAAGTGTTAGAGCAAGTTTACGAATGTGTGTACTTAGGTAGTTTATTCACGAGAGATGGGAAGTGTGAAAGCGATATTGGAAGGCGAAAAGTTGCTGGCAATAAGGTAAATGGTGACCAATAATTGCGAATAGAAACATATCTACTACAGCCAAAAGGTTGGTGCACTCTGCTATCTTATTGCCAACACTTATGTATGCAAGTGAGACGTGGACATGGTTAAAGAAGGATGAAAGTGGCATAAACGCAGTTAAAATGAAATCGTTGAGAAGGATGTGTGATAAAAGTCTGAGAGATCGTGTGCGTAACAGTGATACACGAAAGGAATGTGGAATGAAAGTTGGTGTAATAACAAGGATGAATGTAAATAAGTTAAGATGGTTTGGGCACGTGGAAAGAATGACTAAGAAGATATATTTAGGTGAGAGGAATGGTGCTCGGAGACGCGGACGTCCTAGGATTAAATGGCAAGATCATTTAAATCAAATCCTACAGGACGGTCACGTGTTGAGCACATTGAACAGGAGAGCATGCATGAGGAATTGTATGACAGTGTCGGAAGCGAAAGATGTATGCAAGGATAGAAGGAAGTGGCGCTCGATCCTTTCTGCCTACCCCGCGAGGGTAGCGGCGTGATGGTATCTATGTATATATGTATGTATATTTGTTGTCAATTGTTAGGCTCTCATTTGTTTGACTCAAGATTTTTGTCTTACCTATGTTCATCTCTAGACCAATTTTTAGAGAGGTTTCATGCAGTTCTTTTATCATATTTGTCAGCTCGTCAATATTCTCACTCACCAGTACAATATCATCAGCAAAACGTAGATTGTTTAAGTATGTTCCATCAATTCTGACTCCCTTGTTTTCCCAATTCATCATCCTAAAGATATTCTTCATTGCCAACGTGAATAATTTGGGAGAAATTGTATCACCTTGGCGGACTCCTCTGTTGATGTTTATCTAATTTGTTTTTGTACCTTCGTTTATCTTAACATCCATGGTGACGCGGTCATATATTTATCATTCTCGTATATCTGGAGTCAATTATCGCATCGTTGAGGGCTTGTATTATTGCCCATGATTCCACAAAATCGAAGGCTTTCTTATAGTCAATAAATGCTAGATGAATTGGGATGTTATATTCTACTGTTTTCTCTATAAGCAGACGGAGTGTTTGGATATGATCAATTGTTTCAAATCCTTTTCTGAATCCAGCTTGTTCGACAGGTTGGTACATGTCAAGTTTTTGCGTTAATCGATTAGTCAAAATTTTATTCAATAATTTATACATATGGGATAGTAAACTAATTGGTCGATAGTTTTCCAAACTTTCTGGATCACCTTTTTTGAACAATAATATGACTTCTGCATTTTGACAATTTTCTGGAATAGATTCGGATTCGATACATTTGTTCAGAAGTATTCTCAATGCTTCGTTTAGCTCCTGACAGCCCATTTTTAAAACGTCAGTTGTAATTTTGTCTTCTCCTGGAGTTTTATCATTCTTCATATATTTCAAGGCATACTCTATTTCTTGATAGGTAATTTCTGGAATATCTTCCGATCCAACGATCTTATTGTATGTTTGTAATTTATGTATTGTGTTGTCAGTTTTCTGTGAGTGTCTCTATAAAGTAAAATAAAATAAAAAAATAAAAAACATTGAGTAATACTTTACTTGTAAGCGTTTGGTTAGGATTTTGTATTTTTGATGTATATTTATTTCATCCTTCTCGTTTGCTACCCTATCATTTTTGTCTTTTCTGTTCTGAGTTGTTTTTCCTTAATACCCTCATATTTTTATTGGATTCAATTGTTTTTGTGATAAGGTCAGTATTAAAATTTCGTGTATCCTTCCTTACTTCTTTTCTTATTATTTTACTAATAAATAGTTTTGTAGTCGTCAGCATCTCTATGGATATTCTTTCGTTGTTCTATCAGTTTAATTGTGTTTGCAGTCAGTTTATTATTACTATGTTTTTTCTGTTTAAATGCAAGTGACTTGACTGTAGTCTGGTACGCTGTTGTTATTTTTTCTGATAGATTATTTATTTCCATGTCCTGTAAAGCTATTAGTGGTTCCAGTTTACTCTTCATTGTATCTTTGAACTTTGTTATCTTTTGATGATCTCTATTGTGGGAAACTGTTTGTTCTTTTTCTTTATCATGTTATATCTCTCAGAAGCTACATTTATTCTAAATGAAGCCCTTACCAATCTATGATCGTTGCCTGTATCAAACCGATTTAGGACTGAAACATCCTTGCAGACCTTAATATTATTCGTGAAAATATTATTTATTTGTTTTTTTGTTCTCCCATCTGGACTCTTCCAAGTCCATTTTCTTTGTTTCTGTTTTTCGAAGAACGTGTAAGTGCAATAGAGCTGCAAATATACTACAAGTGTTTCTCCTCTTTCGTTTCTCTTACCCAGGCCAAATTTTCCAATATACCTATTGTGAATCTCCTTGTTCTATATAAGTTATTTGCTTAAAAAAACTAAATAGCCAACTGACGAGATTTATTGAGGTACTCTTTGTTATATCAAGATACAAATTGTTTACAAATCAATATACTTTTAATTTTTATTCATCCCATCAACCAAATAAATATTATGGATTTTGGCAAAACTTTTTTAATAATCAAAATCGAGTTCATTTGGTGATTTTTGACTTCAAAAAATCCCGTGGAGCACCCGGTAAAGAATTGGTCTCCCACTCTTCTGCGTAAGTTTTCGAGTGCCCTGTAAAAGGCAGGTGTTCGAAAAAAATAAGACATTTTACATCTTAAATTCAGCGATGAGGTTTGCCACCCATCCTGAATGTCTTGATTTTATATTGGCACGAAGAGGACAGTTTGCATGTTTCTTAGATGCAGCTGATCTGCTGGCTACCCCACTTGTGGGATATGCCGTGATGGTATAGTATAGTATAGTATAATAAAACAAAAAATTGATTTTTAAAAACTATATAACTTTTCGAAATATTAAAAAAAAACATGAAAAATCGTAAAATTGTTGTACATTGTCGGCCATACCCCCGATTTCGATGTTTAGAATTATGTTTTTTTCAAACGAATACATTGAAGCTATATAATTAAGTTTTTTTTAAGTATAACACTAATATAAGTAATAAATGAAGTGGGCGAAAACGTTAGAGTTTAAATAAATATGGTGAAAATATAACAGTCTTTTGATTATTTATAAATTATTAAGTAATAGGTAAATATTAGTTTTCATATTTTATCACATCAAAATGTTCGTAAGATTCAACAAGTTTATTACGACTATTACAAGTTAACTAAACAAAGATTTCGGTATCAATATGGCGATCTGCATGACTAATAACTTGTGTTTTTTCCCGGGAAATTATTCGTTTTTTTTCCGGAAAACGGGAAATAAAAATTAGAGCGTTTTCCCGGAAATTCCCAGGCGGGAAATCCCGGGAATAGCCCTCTAATCTTATTCCATGTGGGCTGCGTCGTATCCTCTACATTCTTGACTCTAGTGCTGAGAGCCAGCTCACCGCCTTCGTGGATATCCTGCAGATCCCCGCTGATTTTTTTGAGATGGCAGACCTGCACTAAGTGCCTCACCGTCTGTACATCTTCACATTCACAATCAGGAGAATCTCTTTTTCTCCACCTCCAGAGCAAGTAGTTACAGCATCCATGTTTTCGTGTACTCTCCCAAACATGAATAGATATTTTTATCATTGAAGATTCGGAAAATGGTTATTTTGTTGAACTTTTGAACCAACTTAGAAACATTGTGCTTGCGTATGCGCATAATGCAGCTACCTACCTATGTATTATCTAACACGGTGTTTGTTATCATACTCCTCCGAAACGGCTAGACCGATTTTGATGAAATTTTGTGGTTCTTATCGGATAGGTCTGAGAATCGGCCAACATTTATTTTTCATACCCCTTAAAGTTAAGGGTGGACCACCTTGATTTTTTTTTTATTTTTTGGAAAAAAAAATTTAAATTTATTTTTTTGTGGTGAGGCATAAAAAATACATAGGTAGGTACAGCCCTAAATTTTCACCTTTCTACTAAGCTTAATTTTGATGTAATATTTTTGCTACCTGATCATGTCTTTTCAAATTGTCTGTTCCGGAAAGAAGAGAACATCCAGACAAAATATGTCTTAATGTCTCTCCCTCCCGATAACAGGCTTATAATTATTATGCAGACACGCAGTCTGTTATGTCATAATAATAATTAAATGCATGTATGTATGTATGTATGAAAGGTCTCCACTGTAGTCACTCTATTTGTACTGCTATTATTACTTTATACTATGTACTAGGTAGGTAGTAGATATGTATGCCATCACGGCATATCCCACCAATGGGGTAGTCAGCTGCATCTAATAAACATGCAAGCCGTCCTTACCGTGATGACAAAGAAATACACATTCAGGAATAGTGGCAAACCTCATCACTTAGCTTAAGACAAAATGTTTTTTCGAAAACCGGCCTTTTGCAGGACACTCAAAAATTTACGGAAAGGAGTGGTAGAGTAATTCTTTGCCAAATGTTCTACGGAACCACTTTACATTCTATGTGTATAGTGTGTGTAAATGAGTAAATATGAGTTAATAGTAAAGACACTCTACGTATATTCATATATACGTAGAGTGTCACGTATTGTGGTGTGATGTGGTGTAGGTATATATATTTTATATGTAATCCGAGCAGAAAGTGCAGCGCTCATCTCGCCTGTGACGACTTGATGACATTATCTCGGCAGCGCTTTTCACAAATTGAATGACTCGCTTCAGGACGATTGCTTATTTCCCACCGCATCCGGAGCGAGGGTTGCGAGGGCTTCCTTCCATCTCCTCATCCCACCCCACCCTGTCCCGGCCCACTGTCTGAGGAAATCATTCTCACGAATAACTGCTTCCTATCTCTCGCCTATTTGTCTTATTCTAATTTCGATAATTATTATACAATCACCTACATTACTCACACAGTATCCACGGTGCGGTGGTGTGATCTCCTATTACTCTGTATAGTTGCACAACTTGTTCACTGTTTATCCTGTATTTTGTACATAATATTTTGTAGTAGCTATGTGTGATTGAATATTATTATGGTTAATATCTCATTGTACTTACAAACAGACTCCCATCTATATATAAAAATATCGTTTTTGGGTACTCTGCGTACAGAAGCCTTCAAAAAGACTTTTTAGTTGGTCTTGAGAAAGACCGGTGGTTTGTGCCTGACGTTTCGTGCAGGATTCACCCTGGCATTAACTGGGGCGTAGAGGGCCGGTGGCAGGGTTCGTCGGTATGGGTGTTGTGAAGGCAGCAGGCGTCAATGAGCGAGGGTTGCTCAATGGGTGCGTCCAGATAGTAGGATGCGAACGTTAATCACCAATCTTTTATCCTTCGGTGAACTTTCGGATCATTCGTCGAAGAAATGTTCGAAGAGCATGACGTTAGCACGAATAATTCTTCGGCGAATACTCTGAAAGTTCATCAAATGGTTGAAGATTGGTGATTGACGTTTGCATACTACTATCTGGACCCACCCATTGAGGATGGCTTGTTAGTTTTTTTTGGATACGTCGCGTCGATGTTGTATTACTTTACTTAATAAAATATAGCGCTGCCAGCTTGACAGGGGTTAATCCTAATTGTTGGACAGTGGAAGAAAGTAAATAAGATAATTAGGTATAACCTCAGGAAATCAATAAAAAAAATAACCTTAAATGTTTGGTTTAGCACCACGCAATATCAAAATAAATAAAAACAATTATTAAATGTAAAATATAAAAAACAACACATTATTTTTAACCCTTAAACGGATTCGCTATTTCAAATTACGTAATCGTCTTCGTGGGGTATTTTCTTACCCCAACATGTAAAACACAAACAATTATCGAATTTTGTAAATATGTGAATACTTTTTTTTATAACATGAAACTTTAAGTTATTTTTGTTTTAACGTTAGATTTTATTATAATGAATTAAGTGAATTAAAAAAAAATAAGCAGTATACCAAATCAGCCTCATTTTTTTGGGTTATCAAAAAAGGTTTTTTTTTAACATTGGCTATTTTAATACTAAACAATATAATTATAATAAAAATATATATTTTTAGCGTAAAAAAACTATAAAGTTTTAGAAAAAAATAGCAAAAAGGTATTCAATCTAACCATAAAAAAACTGACAACCACTTTTGGATGCATTATTTACAACATTTAATTTCTTCAAAAATAGTTTTTTTAGGAGTCTTTTGAGTTAACGTTTCAATTTTTGTACTTGAAATATTAATTTACACAACAATCACATACTTATTTGTTTTTGGAATGTGCTTTGCAAAAAAAAAAATTACAAACAGAGCACGTTTTTGTCGATTTAGTCAAGGCATCATAGCGCATTGAGTTGACTAAAATCACTGACTTGCTTTGTTTTGGTACATAAGTAGTATTTTTTTTGTTTGAGGTAAATCCAATAATAAAAGGTTCTATAGACCTGTTTCTTTTAGATAAAACCTCCGGAGGTGTCTCATTTGTTTCTGCCAAGTGTTTCACGTGACTAAAATTTCTTTCTTTAAACACATTAACTAACTCAATGAAGTAGAACCAATTATTGCTGGGCTGGAGCAGTTTGAGACCATTTATAACGGTTTTTACTATAATGATGACTTACAAAGCAATGATTGGTTTTAGAAATCATGAAATTATTCTATTCAGGGTCTTCGTTTACCTCTTGCTTGCTCCTGAAATCATGATTGCTAATTTTAGTCTCCGCATCAGTAATATCACTGTCATTTCCAAAATTTTGATCCATTTGTTCAAAATTTGATTGCTCATTATCTGCAATCAAGCTTCTAATAGCTTGTTCTGTCATTCGTCCAGACATTTTAGTTGTTAATTATGAAAAACAAAAATATCTACAAAAAAAAACGACAATCATAAACGGATTCTTGGGGTGCTTTAAGACCCCAGCACCCTCGTAGGTCAGGATCCAAAGACCGCATCGCCACACAAATTCGTGCACTATAAGTTCATAACAAATACTGAGAATACATGGAGTGTTGACGCCCTAGCTTGAAACAGGAGGGAGTGGTAACCAAAAGTATGGTCGGTGGGGTATTTTTGGACCCCGCGAAACCATTTGAGGGTTAAAATCGAGCACCCGACCACCATCCAATCAAGAGCCTCCCGCAACACAACTTACTTATTTATTAAATAACTAGTGATGGGCAAGACTCGTTTCGGTTCTAAATAAGCCGCGCACCAGATCCGATATAGGTACCTACCTACCTATTTTACAAAAATACGTTTATAAAAGCGCTTGCATACTTATTTAAACAATAATAATAATAATAATATTGTGTTAAATGTTCACGTCATATTTCTACTACAATAAATAATAACAACAGAGAAAATAAAACATTATTAGTGGTTGTCCGCATGTTCAATGAATTCATTATAATATGATACACCAAATATATTAATGCAGGTAAGGTGATAGCTTTGGCATAGAAATTGGGTAGATGAGGTTGTGTCTGATATGTTGTTTTATGTGTTATTATTTTTTTTTTTTTTGTTCTAGTTTAAGTTGAATGAAAACTATAATACCACTACATCAGTACAGTAGTGAGGTGGCTGGTTGTGTAGATTTAATTCATATTTTTTATATACCTACGCGGCGACAGAATTGCCATCCACACTTCTCAGCATTATACAACCAGATAAGTCTCCATATGATCAGTCATGATCACACAAAAACTTAACAGTCTAATGCCGGGAAAAATTCACCTATCCAGATATACAGGATATCAAAGGATTAGGCTCAAAACGCGGGATCAAAATACCAGCATTGTGCCTGAAATATCTGTGTTCAGAAACCTTTTTACAATATTACAAGTGTTTATTATAATAGATTTTTGAATTTTAATGTACAAATTAACCGGTAAATCTAATTTTTGTAAATTATTTATTAAAGATTTCGGAGTTACCCCTGTAGCTGACATGACTAAAGGTATTATATAAACGGACCTAGAATGCCAAATATTTTTTATTTCTCCTGCTAGTTCTGTATATTTACGTATTTTTTCTGCGACGGTTGTTTGTATATTATGTGTATTTGGGACAGCGATGTCGATTAGGTACGTTATTTTATTACGTTTATCATGTAATACTAAATCGGGTCTATTATGATGTATTTGTCTATCTGTTATTATGGTTTTATCATAATAGAGCCTATAATTTTGATTTTCTAATACCTGTTCCGGGTTTTATTTATAATAAGGTATTACATTATTTGAGTTTAAAAGATTATGTTTAATAGCTAAATTTTGATGTATAATTTTTGCTACATGATTATGTCTATAAGTATACTCAGTTTGAGCGAGAGTGGAACAACCCGAAACTATGTGTTGAATTGTTTCCGGTTTGGCCAGACATTTCCTACACGAATCATCAATTATATTTTGATTTTATTGAATAAGGTTGTTGTTATTATTATTATTAGTTCATTAATATACTTATATTGTTTTTTTTGTTTTTCTTTCTAGGGGTGAAACTTTTTTTTTTGAAAAAGGTTTTGTTTTTTGTTATGAAATATTTTATGTAGGTATGTTTTTTATGAATGTATATATGTAAGGAATTTTTAATGAATATATTGTAGCTGGGTGAATGTTGGGACTACATATCTGTGCGTGTTTGCGTGATGTCTGTTCGAGATTGAATGCATGTATTTATAGATATTGTGTGCATGGTCTGGATGTTTGATTATTTGTGTGAATTTTGCTGATTTTTTCTGATTATGTTTATTGAACATCTTGATATTAATAATTAAACAAATAAATAACAAAAAAGTAAACAACTAATAATAAGGAAATAAAGAAATAATATTGTACCGCTTTACTTAATGGAGAGTTTACTAGTAGGTAAGGTTAGTTCTACCCTGTGGAGGATAAAATAACATGTGTGAAGGCGATCGACAGTATGAATTTGTCACATAAAAAAATCCACCTGAATTGGGGGATTTTGTACTATTAATAATTTATAGAAATGTTTTCAATGATATTCTTTACCTACGCATTTTTTCTAATGTTGATAATCCCATACAACATAGTACCTACAAGTAATGAAGGGTGCCTAAAGGTAAGGATGAAAACCACATTCGACTCGGTATAAGTGACATTAAGTTGCAGTACATATAATTATGTAAACATAAGTAGTTTCAAGCCTAAACTAGATTTCTTATAAAGAGAGAACTCTAGAGTGATTCATATGATACGCGCAAGGTGTTCCCGTTTTTGAAATGTGCCAAAAGTCTCATTACGAAATCTAATACATTCATAGCTCTATCCGTGGTTTCCGTGGTGAGGGAAGATATGTCATAAATGCAAATCTCGAATCTTTGTTTTTTTTTATTCGATGCATAGAAATAAATACTTGTTAAACGAAGTTTTGACATTTTACCAGGTCTTCACACCTGCGTGAGTGATGGTATTAAGAATATTAGGCCTTTAACACCAGTAGGCCTAGTCAAAACACATTTAAGCGTTACGTTTTCGTTTCGTTTTCGTTCAAACAAGACGAGGTTGCGAGAACGCGTCAATTATAGCTACGAAAGTATTTTAGCTACGAAAATTGTAGCGTTCTCGCAACGTCGTCAACGTTTGAACGAAAACGAAACGAAAACGTAACGCTTAAATGTATTTTGACTAGGCCTACAGCAACTAAATAGTTTACTCACGGGTGATTTTTAAGTTGCAGCAAAGTAAATAATTGCTCGTACGCGTGGCCGCATTCTATATCTTGTATTTTATGTTAAATCTATCAAAGCAACTAAATAGTTGAATTGATAAAGTTGCCAGTGCGCGGTAGGTCTTACTCAACAAACACCTCATCCTCGGAACCATCAGACTGCGCTTTTGATTATGAAACAGGAAAAGTGCTTACCAGACCGTTTATTAAGCGGTAAGCAGAACTGATAAGCAGAACAAACATCATATTATATTACATATTATGTAGGTAATAATTAGTGTATAATACATATGTATAGCGATCGACGGACGATATACATAGTCGCAGGCAATGGACACAAAAGAAGATATCCAACCATCAGACGGAGAAATGGACACTGAATACCCTGGAACCCTCTGATCCGACCACGCGGAAAAATCAATACAAGAAGATTGTGATTGTACCTACGTATATAAGTATATGTATACATTGAACATAAATATATGTGTGTGTGTGCTTGTGAACCTACTCTGCTTCTCTAAATATATCCTGCCTCACCTCACATCTCATCATGTCCGCTCCACCTAACACAAGCACCAGCCAGCCATCCAGCCAGCCAAACCAACCAGACTACTTACTAACCACCTCCGACATCATGTTACAGTATTTACATATACCTACTATGCTACATGGGTGCCTTATGTTAGATACATTAACATTAGTAACCTAAGCATTTCTCTAATGTGACGTGTCACGTATCGAGATAGACTGATACAATACAATTATTATATGTAATACATACCTATAGGTATACGTAGGTAGGTACATATATTATATACATACAATGTTCATTATTATTATTATTATATTGGATGATTTATTCGGCGCCGTTTAACGGAGCATCCATCTCAAGGGCGCGGGAAACTATGTTGGAAGAGCGAAGTCTTCAGCTTGCTCCTGAACGTTGTAATCGGCTGGTTTTTACGGAGGTCCTCGGGGAGTCGGTTCCAAATGACGGGTCCTGCGACGCCAAAAGCCCTATCATAGAAGCAGGACTTGTTTGCTCTGTTGTTTTCGTCCAGCATGTTGGTGGATGTCTTCATATTACATATACCTACACCACATATACATACATACATACCTAAGGAAATGAACATGATCACTGCAAGACAACGGCAGGCTCTACTCAACTGAGTAACAAACGTGTGAAAATATTCACGTTGTTTCGATATGGAATTCAACTACCTAAACACCGACACAGTGAATTCACGTTGCTATTTATTTCAAATTAGTACCTACGTCTAGATACCTACCAGTTAATAAATAAAAGGAAAACAGTCCACATTGTGCACCTATTACACACTGCAGGATGTATCTATTACATGCATACCTACCTATAGTATAATTATGTAATTACGTGCATACATTTTGTTTGCTCTTATAAGTATGTTACATTCTATTTTGTATTTTGTTTCAGATTCCGAGAAAATTCCCACATCATCTAGTGGTGGAATGTGGTAGGTAATCAAATGGCAGCAGAGTGTGTGAGCCACTAGTCGGACCTGTGCGGAAGTGCATCAACACTAGATCTTAGGGAGCTGGATCCAGAACGCTTGCAGCAGAAGTAGACATGACCACCCGGGCAGATATCAACAAGACCATGCCAGTTTACTCCATCGGAGGAGATTTAATGTTGCAATGGTAAGTGCATCTGCATTGCACCTAACCCGAGTGTACAGACATGTAAATACATTGAATCTTACTGACTGATTGAGTTACCTGGCATTATATTATTTCATATATTATGTATCTATATATGTGTGTGTATTGTACGTTACGTCGTTGAGGAAATCAGCTGGGACAAAATAATAATCCGTCTAATTATAGCGAGGAAGGTACCTCTTCCTTCACCCACCGGCTGAGTTGCTTTCCCCGCATCATTCACCCATGCATAGGACAACATCACAACCCCTCCCGGAGTCAACCAACCTATACAACCGTACAGTTAACCACTCCCCACTTAACTATATCTACATATATGTATGTATGTAGGTACATACATAGGCATATGCATATGCATGGCTGTATTAATTTGTTCCTGGATATTGCACCGATATTCTATACCATCCACTATAGGATTACCGAGGCAATTACCTTTCAATACTCACCACTTGACACGGAGCGGCAGAACCGCCACCAGCAATTAGTCCAACAAATAGTTCGTGATTGCAAATAAACCACATCTACCTACCTACATATACCTATGTTATGTACCTAGTCACTGTATTATTATTACCTACTAGCTGACGTGACGAACTTCGTACCGCTTGACAATCAATGAATGATTAATATTATTTTTAATCTCTTTACAAACTCCCGTAATTGTCCCAAGTGTGTCATCGTATAGTGTCATCATCTCCGTCGGTCCCTCAATCCTGAAGATCGTGACCATCATGTTTCGTTCTATAGACCATCTGTCTCCACCTTGAGCGATCCTCCGCCATGTGCAAGGCCCCGTGCAGTGAGCTCTGTGTGGCCTCCTTAATTTGTTTGCTCAATCTTATTAGCACTCTGGCCCTTCCCCGCATCCCTTCTACAGCTCCAGTTTTAATTACTCTTTCCAGGTTTTCATGCTCTCTTCTTGCAATGTGCCTGAAATATCGCAAAACGCGCTGAATGCAAATCGTTAAGGGTCGTGTCAAAATGTTTAGCTCCCTGAGGATGGCCTCATTGGTCCTGTGTTCAGTCCAATATGCACTCAGAGCAATTTCCTCCAGCACCACATCTCAAATGCATCAATCCTCGCACGCTTGCTAGCTCGCAGCGTCCACGTTTCAGCTCCGTACAAAAATAATATGTTGAATACCAGTCTTATCTTTGTATTTCTCATAATTTCACGGCTTTCCAAATTTTATCAAGACGACCCATTGCGTTCTTTACCATCTGCGTGCGGCGGTTCACTTCTTGGTCACTTGTGCCTCTATCGTATAGTGTAAAAAGAAATATGTTGAACAATTATAATTTAATTCAGATTTGTTTATTAATATAATTATGTAGGTACTAATTTATTTTTTTAGGTAGATACCTACTTATTAATTTTAAATTAATAAAAATTATTCCATGATTTTTTCAAAATTGAAATTTCAGAACCACAGATGTTTAATTGAATGGATAACGATTCTAATTTGAAAATGTGTAGAAAAATTATTCTTTTAATAGGCCAATCTATGAAAAAACTTCATCATTGATTTTGTATAATTCTCCATATTGTTATTTTGAACACAACAAACGTCATTTTGATACAAAAATACAATCCAAATTTTCGACTATTCCGCATTGATCTATCATGTTAACACAATGTTATATCAATGCTATTCCGCTAGATTTTCCAAAAATATTCTTTCATGCAAACCGTCTCCTGATAATTACGAACATAACAAAAAAAAATCACCTTATTTTATTTATAAGATTGATAGTGACCTAAGACGTTGAAAAACGTCTCTCTAACAATTTATAATCTTTAGTAGAAAGGAACACAATAATTCAATTTGCCTAATTATGGAATTCTACAACGTGTCCACAGACACAATTAATGAGTAATGATATTTCATATTTTTATTGACCCATATCACATTTATATTTAACAAAATAATATTGGATTCTATGTTTTGAATATAACTTCTTCTTCTTCTTCAAGTGCCCTGTCGGGTCCCCCCAACGTTGGCGATCACCTCGGCAAACTTGTCCCTGTCCTGCGCTGCTCAGAACAGCTCTTCCACACTTCGGATGCCGGTCCACTCCTTTGTTTCGCAGCCAGGACATCTGTCTCCTACCGGGACCTCGGCGCCCCTCAATTTGCCCCTTCAATATTAGTTGGAGAAAGTGGTATTTTTCTCCACGCAGAACATGACCCAGATGTGAATCCTTCCGAACCTTGATGATTGATAACAGCTCCCTGTCAACTCTAGCTCGCCTAAGGACTTCGGTATTGGTAACCATGTCGGTCCAGGGAATTCTGAGCATACGGCGATGGAGCCACATTTTAAATGCTTCCAGTCTGTTCATTGTATTGACTTTTAAGGTCCATGTTTCACATCCATACAATAAAACAGACCATACATAGCACTTAATCATTCTTTGGCGGAGCTTCAAATTTATGCTGTCATTGCAGAAGAGTGGTTTCATTTTGTTAAATGCAGCTCTTGCTGCCTCAATTCTGCATTTTATCTCTACATTTGGGTCAAGAGATTGCGTTAGTATGCTGCCGAGGTATTTAAATTTCTCCACCCTTTCAACGCTACGGCCGTTCAAATGCAATACTGACCCACCGTAATCAAGCCTTCCGAAAGTCTTCCATTTGGTTTTGCCGATATTTATGGTTAGCCCAAGTCTTTCACCGGACTCGTCAACAAGATTAAGGAGGTCTTGAAGGTCATTGACACTTTCAGACAGTAAAACAGTGTCGTCGGCATATCTAATATTGTTTATCACAACGCCATTGACTTTCAGTCCATTGTCTGTGTCGGTGAGGGCTCTTTTAAAGACATAGTCGGAGTAGAGATTAAACAATAACAGAGAAAGGATACAACCCTGTCTCATGCCTCGCTGGATGGAAATTGCGTTTGATTTCTCATATCCATGTCTTATTTCGGCTGTTTGGAGCCAGTACAGATTTTTAATAAAATTTAAATCCTTGGTATCAATATTGATTTCGACAAGCATTTTTATTAAGTCAGTATGTTTTACCCTGTCAAATGCCTTTTCGTAGTCAATAAAGCATGCAACTACCTCTTTTCTTTGGTCTCGGAACTTTTGTAACAATACATTGATAGCCAATAGTGCTTCGCGTGTTCCGAATGCGTTCCTGAAACCAAACTGAGTATCGTCTAAGTCTTGCTCACATTTATCACGTATTCTGGCATGTATTATCTTAATAAATAGCTTCAGGACGTGACTCATGAGACTAATCAATCTGTAGTCTCCACATTTTTTAGGATGTTGTTTTTTAGGTAGCGTCACAAAGGTGGATTTCAACCAGTCGTGGGGTATGTTCCCTGTGTCATATATTGCATTAAAAAGTCTCAATAGGTAGTCAATATTGTCATTGTCAATGAGCTTCAACACCTCAACTGGGATGTCGTCTGGGCCGCATGCTTTACGATTGTCAGAGGTCTGCATTGCGTGAAGAACTTCCGATTTCATTATTAGTGGTCCGTACAAATTGGTAGAAACATCAGTATCAGGTCTATTGTTCTTAAATATATCATAGATATATTTTTCCCATGTTTGTAGAATATCTTTTTCATCCAAAATCAGTTTATTGGAATCGTCAACCAAACATGATGGAGTACTCTTTCTTGTAGTGCCTGTCATTTCTTTGAGTTTCTTGTGTAGCTTAAATGCATCATGGCTACGGTTGTACATTTCAAGTTCATCACACTGCGACTTTATCCTGAAGTGATTAGGGTGGATGAGTGTGTGATGACCCCAGATATAGGTGGCAAATATGAAGATGGGAAATGTAATGATAATATATTGCTTAACTCCAAATCGCTTGACTCCAAATCAGAAGGTTAGAAAGTGACTTACCAAATGTGTGTAATGAAACTCGCGATTATTACTCAAGATGATTTATTATTAAAAACAGTTTTATAATTACGAATTATGTTACACTAGATTTTATAGAGAGAATGTAAACGTATGTGTGGTCAGCCAGGCAGAGAGAACTAGAATGATTTTTGATTTGTGATAATTATTCTTATCACTGACGATTCCTGACGTCATCCAAGCTGACCACAATACTAATTAAGTGTTGCCTTTTTTATTTCATTTCTTATTGTTTTCTGCAATCGTTTGTAATGTGTTTCACTATTTTTGCATTTACGTCTCTCATCCATCAGGTCCAAGATATGATCCGTCATCCAATTCTTTTTCTTTCTATGTCCATCAGCTTTCAGATGAGTTTTACAATTTTCACTGATTAGCGTTTTAAATTCATCCCACTGTATTTGTATTTCTTCAGGAGGGTCCTGACGGAGTTGCCTCATTCCACTGTTGATTGCTTGTGAGATTGTGTTTCTGATTACATCACTTTGGATTTTGGATGTGTCTATTCGAATTGATGGTTTAGGCTTTTTTATTTGTTTCAATTTCAGCTGGACGTCGGCTACTAATGGCACATGATCAGAACCGATATCGGCACCAGGGTATGTAGTAACCCTTTTTACACAATTTCTATAACGTTGATCCACTAAAATATAATCAAGTTGGTTCCTTACAACATCATATGTAGTTTCATCTTGAGGGGACCTCCAGGTATATAACCTCCTTTTTGGAAGTTTGAACCAGGTGTTCATTGCTACCATATTTATCTATCAGAGATTGGGATAAAGTTTTTAACAAATTTTACATAATCTTTCATTACGAATACAGCGACTCCATTTCTATGGTTTCTATCCTGTGGGTCACTTCCTGAGTAATATAAGTTCACTTTCTCGTGTTGATGTATACCATTACCTTTCCATCTCAGTTCACTAATACCAAGAATACCAATGTTCAATCTGTTCATCTCCTGTATAGTATTATCGAGTTTGCCAGCATATAAACTTCTCACGTTCCACGTTCCTATTCTCAATTGCGACTTCACTATTTTGAGCCGGGAGATTCTTAGCACCCCCTGCCCATTGAAGGGCTGCCCGGGACTAGGGGCCGTTGTTGTGTTCCTCGCCATAGTGAATATCCCGGGAAAAGGTAATCAGAGTGGTTTCCCGTTCTGATGGGTTTTTCTGTAGGGGTCACCTTCCCTTAGCTGGGGGGGTCCGGTTTAATGGCGCCGGACACTCGCCATTCGCCCACTCATTATCTGCTATGACACTGATGGTAATGTCAGTGGCCACATTGCCCAGGGTTCGCGGGGCCAGGTGACCACTCGAGGACACTAATGAGTTGGACTTGGTAGCAGTGTTGCAGGTGTTATTGCAACATGGCGCATTACGAAATTTTATAGAAGTACACTTTCCAGCAAAATATACCCCATCGTAGCCCTACTACCCGTTCGAACCCCGGGAATCGAATCGAATCGAACCGTTCGAATATAACTTAGATTAAGCAATTAAAAATAGCATCACGTGGCTTGATCACGTGGATCAAATTCTCAAGGACGGCCGCGTGTTGAGTAAGAGGAACCGACGTGCGTGTATGAGGAACTGTATGAATGTGGAGGAAGCGAAGGAAGTGTGTAAAGATAGATCTGTTTGGCGTTCCGTTCTCTCTGCCTACCCCACTTGGGACACGGCGTGAGGGTATAGTATAGTATAGTATAGTATAATAAAAACAAATTTAATGTAATAATAATAAAGAATCCAATAAATTTTCTAATAATTACCTGAAATAGATCATGGTCAAATGCCATGCGCAGGCCCTTCAAGCTGCCAGACAAAATTAAAATCTATGGAGAATGCAATACTTACTGAGGGGTTCTTGTAGATGGCGATAGTATACCTTTTTTTTTTTTTTTTGAGGGGAAATCCTAGTCATGGACACCCGGCCTTTCTGGCCAGGTAGTGCCGGACTCCAACCGGCTAAAACCCCTCATCTTCTACCACGTCTCGGTTCCTGCCTTTCGGCCTACCCAGAGACGTGGCGTTGTCTTATTATCATTTTCTTTCCTGGTTCTCATCATGCTCTTTTTTCCTCATTATGTTTTCTATGTATTCTTGAATGAGCCTCCAGTATTTTACCGAAACCATCATTGTTCGAATGATGGTTTCTGGTGACAAGGTTTCGCATATTTTTCTTTCTAGTCTTATTCTGTCCTCGTGCCATTTGGAGCATTTGAAGAATGTATGCTCCGAGTCATCTATACCCTCCCTGCAGTATGTGCACTCATCTGAGTTGAGCTTTCCAATCCTCTTCAGGTACGAGCCGAAGACACCGTGTCCTGTTAGGAACTGGGTCATGTGGAACGTTACCTCTCCATGTGGCCTTTGGATCCAGTGTTTGATGTCTTTGATGACTCTGTGAGTCCATCTTCCCCTTGTGGATGCGTCCCACGACTCTTGCCAGGCGTGTAGCGTCCTCTCTCTTTCTATCTTTTTTGTGTCTTCGTCAATAGGCCTGTTGGTTCTGTAGAGCCTGCTTCTCTCCTTCGCCAATAGATTAATATACCTACATTTTCGTTTTGTAGGTAAGTACTTTTTTCCTATAATAATTATTGTCTATTGCGAAAATTTTCAAAGAACGAATTCAACTATGGTTTGGTTTTTCAGTTTCCATGGTTTCATGATTTACATTTTGTTATTTTTCACAAGTGTCAAGATATCGCGCATTTGCATTTAATAACATTTTTTGATGAATATGCTGTTAAAAAACAAAAAAAAAGTATTTAATAATAATATTGTTCTTGGAGAAAATACACAATTAAAACAATGCGGCGATACAGAACACAGGTGTGTATAACATATTAACATAATAATATATGTACATACATGACTTTCCATATTAAGTTGAAATAGATCTCCGTAAGTTTTTGTTAGCTTATAATAGATTAAAATTGGATAGAAATCTAATGTGAACTTTAATGATTATTATTTCAGATCTATGAAGTATAGACAGAATATTTATTATGTCGAGGCAGCTAAAACTTTATTGTTGCGGACATGGAAGTACTTAGAAAAAGTCCACGTGCGTCGTTACAAGATTTTGTGATTCTGAATCAATTAAAAGTAAATCTCTTTATTTTATTTCATTCATATTATTTAAATATGTTCGATATATAATACAAATGATTTTTCCTTTCACAAATTATGATGAAAAGATGTTTAATAAACAATATTCTCAACATATATTTTTTTCAATGGTTTCCTATTCTATAGTAAGTTCATTTCCTTGATATAACATGTTGAATGTGAATAAAAAACTTAAAATAACTAATTATATTTAGATTTATTATTGAAATTGATTTAATTTTGTCATGTTCTTAGCCATATTTATACAAATACATAGTTAACTTTGGTATACATAATATTGTTTTAGTAATACCTATATGGTATGTCTTATAGTTTTATTCACGTTCAGTAAAAATAAGGAGAATATGTCGCAGACTTTCATGTGCTTTATAATTTACAGTTATTGAAATGTTTTTGGATGTGTCGTGTTGTTGTTTTCTTGTTTCATGAAATTTTACGACGCCATTATGGTGTGATGACATGTCAGGAAACAAGATGACAACAACATGACACATCCAAAGAGCTTCAATATCTGCAGAATTTGAAATTTCCCGCCTGCAGCGAAAGCGAAACTCAGCTGTGCGAACCCCACACAGCGATGGGGCTTTCCCTGTGAACTTCCATAGAACGATTTATTTGTATGCAGCTTGGCTTCTATACTTTAGTTTATTCATTATTCTATGGCCATGCGACCTCAGTGGAATTAAAAATCAATGCTACATATGTCACTAACATCGCGGCATATCTCGCAAACGGGGTAGTCAGTAGACCAATCGCTTATAATAAAAAAAAAAAACTTTATTGTGACAATAATAAGTACATTGTACAAAAGGCGGGTTTATTGCCAAATGGCAATTTCTGCCAACCAACCTGATGTTTGAAAAAAAAAATAAGAAAAATAATAAAGTACATGCCAGAACCATAGAAAAAATACAAGATAATAAATAAATATACACATACAAAAATAAAAATAAAAAAATAATTTTAAAAAAAATGTATATATATATATATAATACATGCATAAAGTGGAATGGGGAAAGGGGGACAAGGAAGGGGATGGAATTATGATAGGTTATTGAGAGCAAGATAGTGATGTTTCAGTCTACTTTTGAAAATGGAAATTGAAGGAGCAAGTCTGATCAGTAAAGGCAAATCATTCCATAACCGAGCTGCATGTATAGTGAAGGAAGATGTGACAAAAGATGTTCGATGAGTGGGAATAGTTAACGTACCAAGTGCACCAGAACGAAGAGGCAAACTATGAGATGCCAAAGGCGTAAAACAAGATTTTAGGTAGCTCGGAGTAGAGGGGTTGCGGAGAACATTAAAGAGCAGGCAGAGAATATGCAGATTGCGACGCTGTGACATTTTCAACCATTTGAGCTCGTTTCTATATTGAGAGATATGATCAAGTTTTCGAAGTCCAAAAATGAAACGAATGCAGATGTTTTGCAAACGCTCCAGTTTCATCAATTGTTCGTTGTTTATGTCCAGATAGGCCACATCCGCATACTCCAGCAAAGGTAGAAGTAAGGTTTTTGATAGGAGTATTTTAGTCTCTCGGGGAAGAAAATTTTGCTGTCGCCTTAGAGAGTGGAGACTAAAGAAAAATTTGCGACTTACCTCTCCAACCTGAGACTGCCAGGATAAATGTTGATTGAAAAACATACCAAGATTCTTAACCTTTTTTGAGAGAGAAATTTCAGAGTTATTGAGGTAGAGTTTGGGTAAAGTGTCAATTGGAATTTTAGGTAAGAGGCGAGAACTGCCTATTAGGATTGCTTGAGATTTTGAAGGATTCAGTAACAAACCATTTTGCTGTGCCCAATGAGAAATGCGGTCCAATTCACCATTTATGTGAGAGAGTGCAAGCTGTGCTTGATCCAACTCGAAATGTGAGTAAATTTGTAAATCATCTGCATACAGATGGTAGCCTACATTTATATGTTCGACTATTGAGTTGATGTAAAGCGAAAATAAGAGTGGTGAAAGGATCCCGCCCTGAGGAACTCCTGCCGTCAATGGTAACCAATCAGAAGTTTGATTATCTGTTTTAATGCATTGCGTCCTATCTCTCAGATAAGAGCTAAACCAACGAAGTGTGTTGTCAGAGAGATTGTAATACCTTAGTTTTTCGAGAAGTATATCAAAATCGACTGAGTTGAAGGCGCTACTGAAATCGAGGAGTATGAGAAGGGTGAGTTTTCTTTCTTCCATAGCACCCCGTATATCATCAGTCACCTTGACAAGAGCAGTGGTAGTACTGTGTCCACTACGGAAACCTGATTGAAAGGGAGAAAGTATATTATGTGAAGTAAGATGGTGGACAAGTTGCTCATGAACAACCTTCTCTATGACTTTGGAAAACATATAATCAATGGTGACATAACTAAATTGATTCATATGCTAAAATTCAAGAATTTCAAAACACCACACTATGAACAAATTTGTTTGGTTTTACAAATATCAGTATATTGGTTCTTTAATGGCATAAATCAGCCCTAGTTAGCTGGGTTGCCTAGTAAATTTTTAAAAAAAATCTCACATTAGGTAATCAGAAACTTATTGCACCGCTTAAGGCCGTAAAGTGCTGGCGACCTGTCTACGCAACCACGACCCCTTCCGAGCTTAATCTACCATAGAAGCAATGATCAAGAATTAACAGAATCCGAACTGGCTATGGCAGATGCGGACATCTTCTTCACTTATGGAGCAAGAGAGACCACCCACTATGTGCATGTGGCCAAATTGAAACGACAAACTGTAGTTAACCGGCAACACCGAATTGGTATTGTTGTGATCAGCTGGTGATGACGTCAGATATTGTAGATTCTAAGATGATTAAATTATCAAACTGTCTTCTAAGTGTTATATCTTTTTATAACTTTTAACTGTAACAATTTAATGTATTTCTTTTTTCCTTTCATAAATTACAGTTTCTTAAAGTTTCACTAAACCAAGAGTTTTATTCATAGAATTGGTGAGTAAACTCAATCTTCCTTATCCTCACAGATCATCTTTATAAGGATCTCACGTAAAAAAAAATTGTCTCTTTGCAATCTTCTGATCAGTCTTACACCCAAGTCACTGCATCCTACTTAAAAACCATGTTGTGGAGGATTGTTCCCTAAATAGATTTGCCGGGATATAGAGGAGATTAAGATGTCGCCATGGGCAATGGGCCACTTGCAGATTTTTTTTTATTACATAAAATTGTAAATTAGTATGAAAGAAACACAACCACAATTTATTTTAATTTTTCTTGCACTATTTTCTTATTTATTAGCTTTTAAAATTGGATTTTCTCGGAATGATCAAAAACGATATGGCGTCGCTGTGACGTCACGGAGTCCCATGTGTGTATGAGACATAAATTTTTATATATAATACCTAGATGGAGTACTCGTATGTATTTTCATTGTAATAAAGTGAGGCACCATTTTTCGGTACTTTTGACAGAACGGTTGGCGAAAAAAAATGTGGTAAATCGCTAAAAACGTCGACAAGAACTTCAAAAAATGTCCAATTACGTTTATTTAAATGTAAAAATGATATATTTTTATAAAAATGCGAGAAATAGTCCATAAAATGTAGGAAACACCACACGGCTTCGCCAACCGTTCTGTCAAAAATTCATAGATTTTTTGCCTCACTTTTGTAAAATAGTCAGGGTTCTAGGTTTTGTATGGAATTCTGTGGTATGAGATTATAATCTGTGGTTGCGAAAGTTACTATGATTCACGGGACTCCGTGACGTCATCAGCTGTTTAGAGTGTTTTGCCAAACGTCAAACTTTTGGGTTTTATTTTTGGAAATTCTCCATAATTTAGATATTTAAAAAAATTTAACTGACATATTTGTGTTTTCCGACCTCAAATTTACTGAATTCGATCATTTTTATTAAAATCCCCCACGACTGCAAGTGGCCCATTATTGATAATATAAGTATTAATAACTTAGACGCAGAGCTATAGCTCTTATGTCTATAACTCTATGCACAGGGGTCGCTTGCATACGATGATGATGATGATATGAACATATTACTTTTGATGGTAATAATGTTAACAATGTACAAAAAATAATATTTGTATAACATGGTATTCTATTGCATTAGATGTTTAAATAACCAATACCTACTTTTTACATTCTGACGCAGCTATTCATGAATAGTCTCATGAGTCTCATGAGACTGAGTGTATTATCTGCCATACAGTACATAATTATGTAGCCATACTGATTAACCCACTTGTGAGAAATAATGCGATGTTACAATACATGCATATGTAGGAAGGTACATACAATATAATATTATGTATATTATGATTTGTCATATTTCCATTTAAGATCATATTATCCGTTTTATTTTAACAAACCAAACACGATTTCAGGCTCTATAAAGCCTTTTTAGAGAATGTGTGATGCTTATTATAATTCACAATATGATCTATGGATTTAGTGTGGTTGAGTTTCCGCGGATCTGTTTTGAAGTGAGCGGAATATCATATTGTTTATTGTGTTGATATTACGGAATATCATAGATTACTTTTTCCGCCTGTTTTTTTTAATAAATGCGACTAGGTACAATTAAAGTAACAAAAATGATAAATTTGATTGTGGATGTATTTTTTAATATAAAAATTATGAAGGTACACATGCCGATATTCTGAATGTATTTGTATGAATGTGTCGCTTAAATTGTCCGAAAGACATTGTGAGCTGATGTGTAGGTACAAGTATTCATTTTGTATGTTGTTGTTGAAGCGGGCTCTGTTTAGATACATATACCTAATGTTCGGAGAATTGTACCGAAGAAATTAACCGAAGAAGTTTTTAGTATTTATATTGTCTAGGTACAATCATTTCTCTGATGCAGCTTCAGACATTTATTAGTTTATATCTATATATTATATATATATATATGTTGTTGATAAGTTTTTCGCGACGAGGTATGTATGTATTGATTGTCTTTGCGGACACATCGCGTAGGACTTGGCGGTTTGTTCTGCCTATGTACACTTTCTCATAGCGGATCTCATCGCATTTCTCATCGCATAGCGGAACACCAAGTCGACGTGAGAAACAAAAAACATACGTCTACGCTAGCGATGCATACCCTCATGGAAGGACACAGAATCGATTTTAAGAACGCAGCTACGATTCAAAAAAGTAACACAGAATCTCACAGAATCCTGTACGAATCTATTCATATAGCCAAGAGAGACTTTGCACTGAACCAACGAGACGAAACAAATAAATTACACAAAACTTACCACCACTTAATAGACAAAATTAAGACGAACACGTTATCTTCCACACAAAAAAAATGACAACATCGCAAACTTACCCACGCTAATGAATGGCAACAACGCAGACAAATTTACGACGAAACAAAACAACGAGACACCGTCCAATCTTACTCCCCCCACTGCTACCCCCACCCCTACATCTTCACAGGTTCTAAGGCGAAGCGAAAGACTCAGGAAGAAAAATTAGTCAGTCGGTTTGACAATGGATGCCCGAGCGCATTCGAAAGCTCACCACCAAACAAAAATACGCGATGTGTCCGCAAAGACAATCAATACATATATATATATATATATATATATATATATATATATATATGAAGACTGTATGATCTAATTTTCATCCGAAATGCATGTACAACATGCACCTCATGAATGAAAGATCATTTGATTTTACGCAGGAGACAGTATGAAGGTGAAGGTTTTACTCCATTTCACTGCGTACAGTCGGGCAGAGACTTGGCTCATGCCTTTGCATACGGAACGAGGCTTGGCCCGTCACCGGAATATGCAGTTTGGATTTGTCGAAGGGATGTTATGTTTCGACATTGTGCGCATGTGTCTCATCAGGACCATCTTACATAATGGCCGACACAACATCAAATCCAGTATGCGAGGAGCATCGCATATTATGAAGACTGTATGATCTAATTTTCATCCGAAATGCATGTACAACATGCACCTCATGAATGAAAGATCATTTGATTTTACGCAGGAGACAGTATGAAGGTGAAGGTTTTACTTCATTTCACTGCGTACAGTCGGGCAGAGACTTGGCTCATGCCTTTGCATACGGAACGAGGCTTGGCCCGTCACCGGAATATGCAGTTTGGATTTGTCGAAGGGATGTTATGTTTCGACATTGTGCGCATGTGTCTCATCAGGACCATCCTACATAATGGCCGACACAACATCAAATCCAGTATGCGAGGAGCATCGCATATTATGAAGACTGTATGATCTAATTTTCATCCGAAATGCATGTACAACATGCACCTCATGAATGAAAGATCATTTGATTTTACGCAGGAGACAGTATGAAGGTGAAGGTTTTACTCCATTTCACTGCGTACAGTCGGGCAGAGACTTGGCTCATGCCTTTGCATACGGAACGAGGCTTGGCCCGTCACCGGAATATGCAGTTTGGATTTGTCGAAGGGATGTTATGTTTCGACATTGTGCGCATGTGTCTCATCAGGACCATCTTACATAATGGCCGACACAACATCAAATCCAGTATGCGAGGAGCATCGCATATTATGAAGACTGTATGATCTAATTTTCATCCGAAATGCATGTACAACATGCACCTCATGAATGAAAGATCATTTGATTTTACGCAGGAGACAGTATGAAGGTGAAGGTTTTACTCCATTTCACTGCGTACAGTCGGGCAGAGACTTGGCTCATGCCTTTGCATACGGAACGAGGCTTGGCCCGTCACCGGAATATGCAGTTTGGATTTGTCGAAGGGATGTTATGTTTCGACATTGTGCGCATGTGTCTCATCAGGACCATCTTACATAATGGC